>MVJL01004935.1:0-104973 GCA_002156465.1 Macrocentrus cingulum
CGTAGAATTGAATAATTTTTTAATTATGTGAATAAATCTTCAAAAACAATTGGAGGGCGTTCCTACACACTGTAGAAACACGAATCCGGTGGAAAATATTTTTTATATTGATTTAAATAGATTTTCGATTTTTAAGGGGTTTTAAGATATCCAACTAATCCACCCGCGTAGAAATTTAATAATTTTTTAATTATGCCAATAAATACTTAAAAACGATTGGAGGACGTTTCTACACACTGTTGAAAAACAAATCCGGTGGTAAATATTTTTTATATCGATTTAATTGAATTTTCGATTTTTAAGGGGTGTTCCACCCGGCGTGGAATTTAATAAGCTATTAATTAGGTCAATAAACAGTTGGAAATGATTGGAAGACCCACCCACACGCTGTGGATAGTCGAATAACATGGCAGATATTTTTTTATTGATTATAATTGATTTTCTATTTTTTAGGGGTGTTCCACCCGCGTGGAATCTCAATAATTTATTAATTATGTAAATAAATAGTTGAAAATGATCAAAGGACGTTTCTACACGCTGTAGAACGTAACATGGCAGATATTTTTGTATTGATTTTCTCGACAGCCCATTGAGCAAGTTTTTAAAAGAGTGAATTTTCGTGATTTTTCGATATTACCGCACTGAGGCCATCCCCAGGATGTAGAACCATCCACCTAGCTGGAGATATACCCCAGAAACCCTACACAACTGTTGTACATTTTGTGGAACGTCCTTTCAATGCGTAAAAAAATTATATGTGTTTAAATAATTCGAATAAATGATGATTGAAATTATTATTCTCGGGGTCTTGCGGCCATTCACAGGACGTGGATCCACTACACTAGCTAGAAAAATGTCTGTTGGAGGTGTCCCACCGCTGTGGAATTAATGTATTTATTTTAGACTACAAAAAATTATTGTGGGACTGACTTGGAACAGAAGACAGAATTGTTACTCCTAGTTCTATCAAGGATGGATATTTTTATCATCGGAACGCTATTCATGAGAGTGTAAACTACGTAGTTATTAAATGTTTCCAACTTTAGAGTAGCTTTGAACAGCGTTAGCACATAACATTAACACTAATGTGAACAGAGGGCCCAATTTATGCATAACTTTGTCCGACTTTGCATATTTCTGATTTTAGAAACCCTGAGATAAGATCTCGAAGACTTGGCAACGCAATGCCGTGTCGTCCATAGTAAAATAAATGTCTATGAATAAATATAAATCTCACTCACCGACGATGAATCTGCAACTCCCGGTGGACACTACTGCTGCTGCTACTGCTCGCTCCACTGCCATATCTTGTTTTTGATGAGTCCAGGATCCTTTACATCATGACCCTAATAATTAAAACAATATACTCTAATTAACGTTTTCTTACTTGCAACAGTAAAAATAAAATCCTACCGAGTAAAACTATAACCTCAAAATACCTTTTCGAATCTCACCATTTTAATCTCATTTTTTCACGTGTAAGGGGCGTTCAACTTACGTTATGTGCTTTGGGATAATTGATTAAGGTTCCTCGATCAACATTCATTCGTAAAAACCATTCAATGTGGGAATATTTCTGTTTATTTGCTATGCATTTGACGTCGCGCGTTCGTACAAAACAGAGAGAGACAGACTAATATTGATTTTCAACCAAGATGGCGTCGAATTCAACTTTCGGCGGGCTTTTTCAAATTCATCATTTTTCTTGTCTCGGCATGAGTGCGTGTGTTATGTGCCGTGTGTACACGATCGAATACTCGGCATACCCACGCATACGGCGTAACGACTGCTCGACTAAGCACTCTTGAGCGTTTCCGAATACGTGCATGACACCGTTGAGTGACGGCGTCAAGAATGTGTGCATCCTGAATCATATGTATATGAAGGTCGTGTTTTCCTCGGAATTATTGTGGGATATCTGGATCGAAAAACACTTGATGTAACCTGACGAATTGTACATACCTAAGTGCAAAATAAAATTCTGCAGGCTGGATAAAGATGAATATGTTTCAAGTATGTTAGTGTAATAAACGACAATATCGACCAACATGGCATCGCTTCAGAGTAAGAAAATTAAGTACATTTACGAACTTCCATATTTGGAACGTTCTGAACTGTGTAAAATATTAAATCAACAAAACAAGTGGGAAGATCTTGCAGGTAAGATTATTTGAATTAATTAAATCAATAAAAAAATAAATGATAATTCCAATAATATTAACATAAAATTAATTTTCACAGGTATTTGGATGAAATATGACATGCTTACAATTCACAAACTACGTACTGAAAAAAATCCAACCGATGAATTATTGACACTATGGAGTATACATAATCACACAATCGAAGAATTATTTATCCTACTATCTAAAATGGATCACTATCGTGCAATGACAATACTGAAGCGTTTCGTCGATTCAAAGTTGTACATTTTAATTGAAAATGGTGAAGGTAGCATACGGATAGCTTGTCGAATAAAAAAACAACTGCCTCAATCAAAATATTCAAAAATTGGTCCACAAAATTTCAACAACGATTCGTCAACGATTCCACCAGCTCCGAAGATCATTCTAAATAATAACAACAGTGTGAAAATCCTCAATCAAAGTGGAATCAACCAGCAGCCCCTGGTTTCCAGTAATTCCAATAATCTACTCGTAGCATCACCCACAAATGTATCGCCCAATTTAGCTCAATCGAATCGACAAAATGAGGTGCCTCCAAAACCTGATGGAATTGTACTGGGAAAAGCCGCCTCCTCATTACCTCAAATTCCATACATCGAATTGGCCGCAGCTACCGATGGATGGAATGCAAATAGAATTCTTGGAAAAGGCGGATTTGGAACCGTCTATCGAGGTATAAACTTGATAAATAAATTAAAAAATTGCTTTTATTAATAAAATATTATGTTTTAGGTACTTGGAAGAATACGGATGTTGCAATTAAAAAAATAGAACATCGTGGACCAAGATCAGACGTCAACTATGTAATTCAACTTCAACAATCATTCACGGAAATAACAATTTTAAATTCACGACCGCATGAAAACATACTTTTACTGTATGCCTACAGTATCGACGATAAGGCACCATGCCTTGTTTATCAATTTATGAGAAATGGTTCTTTGGAGGACCGTTTGCATTTAAAACACAGAACTCAGCCGCTCACGTGGCTTCAGCGCTATGAAATCGCAATAGGAACTGCTCGAGGATTGCAATATTTACATACAATTGGTGAAAAACCGCTTATTCACGGTGATATTAAGAGTGGTAATATTTTGCTGGATAAAAATTTCGAACCTCGCATCGGAGATTTTGGCTTGGCACGCGAGGGTTCTGCAAAAGACTCCATGAAGGTATTTTATTTATTGTTAAACATGATAAAACATTGATGGCAATTTTTTTTACACAGCTGACTCGAATTCAAGGAACAAGAGCTTATCTACCTGATGAATTCATCCGAGAAAAAAGACTTTCTACGAAAATTGATACGTACAGTTATGGGATTGTGATGTTTGAATTGGCCACGGGATTGCAGGCCTATGATAATTCATTGCCGAAAAATAAATTCCTCAGAGATCGCATCGATATTGCAGGTGATGATATTCTATTGTTGAAAGATAAAAAAGCTGGTAGTATTTATACAGAAATTTTTCGAAATTTAATTATGCTGGGAAAATGGTGCTCCAATAGATTGGAGAAAGATAGACCTGATATGGAGTCGGTTTATCGGAAATTAAGTGAAGCTAGCAATGGAGTATGTTTATAAGTGTTGTGCAATTAAAAATATATCGCGTTAACGAGGCCAAAAGGGTGTATTAAAGCAATGAAATCTATTTTGAGTGCTCAAAGGGCGTACATTTTTATTTTTAAATATGAATCGCACATCTTCGCTCTTTTGGCAATAATGAAGTAATTTAAAAATTTTTTAAAGTTTGAAAATGAACTATTTTGTGGAAAGAAAAGTTTAATCCGCTCTTTTGACATTAAAAAGTTCAATATTTTTTTAAGACGATAAATCTGTTATACTTTAAATTTGAGAACAACAATACTCGTACTTTTTGTTTTCATATAACAAATTTAATTTTAAGAAAGTATGTTGTTAATTAAAAAATCATGCATCAGATGTTGAAATTAAATTCCATTCATATAAGGTATATAAAAATTCCTCGTGAAAGAATATTAATGAAAATGATGAAAAACAAAAATGTTTTACATATCAAACTTAAAATGAAATTAATTCATAATATAAATTGTATTATTGAGATTCTATACATAAGTTAAACTTATGAGTTTTTGCAGGATTTTTTTTTACACTTATCTTAAAATTATTGTGATAATAAGACATATTTACACGTGTGTCACAGATAATTACTTGGCATTTGATTTTATCGATTCTTTGAATTTCGATGTTGGTGATGGAACAAACATTACCAAAACAGAACAAACTACAAATAAACAAAAGAAATTCGATAAATTAATTTTTAAAAATCGATACTTAACATATACTATTTTAATAGTATTACCTATACAAGCAATTCCAATCATGAAAAATGGTCCTAAGCAGCTGAACTTGAACAAAACTGGAAATAACAAATTTCCACCAACTGCTCCAAATCTTCCAAACATCATAGTCACAGAAATAGCCATGGCTCTGCAATTTCACATGAAAATAAATCCTACAGCCAACAAAATCTCACGAAAAAAAAAAAATACAAACCTTAAACTCGTCGGAAAATTGTCTACAATAATATTTGTAACTGCAGCACCTCCAATGCTCGAAAGAGCAACAAAAACCGACGAAATACCCAAAATACCATTGGAGTCTTCTGCCCAGTATAAAATCCCGCAGCAGCAGCCAGCAGTTAAGAAGCAAAACACTAAAAAAACAACAAGTAAGTCCAAAAAATCAAATATTTCTACGCTACCCAATTTACCCATGAGTTTTTTTGTTCCAGCGCAAGTGATGAGTGATCCAGCGATAGTATATCCGACAACTCCTGTCAATGCAATCACCATGGAGTTCAGATAGACCGTAGAATTTACGACCGCCTGCAAATCAATATTTATAAGCTCCGAGTTGAATTTATCACCTCAGAAAAAATAACTCACCGATGCACACACTGTCTCGACCGTCATTGTGTGATTAACATAGGCATTGACAGTGTGAGATGAGGTATTTGTAGTAGCCAGCATGACGCAAATCGAGGGGTAAGGTCCAGAAGTAGCGACAGAATGTGATTGCTCGTATGTTTCAATCATTGAGAACAACTGGGGCATCCACAAGCGCAGTGTGTTGGATCTAATGAAAAAACAGGGCATCAACAACGTTAAAAAAATTATTTTTATCAGTAAAACATACCCAAGTGTGCCGCCAAACTGGATAGCACTGATGAGCATGAGCCTGACGATGTAGGGCGCCTTGAAGAGCGGAAACATCTGGCGAAAACCGCCGTTCATGCGCTGCATCAGGGTCTTTCCATGATCATTGATGATGTCTTCGTCACTCAAAGTGGTGACCTGACAGAATGTGATGATTAGAAAGCACGTAAGTATCAACCCAGCCCAAGATTCCCTTTTAATACTGTAATTTAGTTGTTTGGCATAACATATATCATTCGCGATTACTACCTGATTTAAATTGACAGGCCAAGCCACAAGAGGAAGAGGGCACACAGATAATCCGTTCTTTCAACCGTAGCCAACAACATCTTCTCTCTGTCTATACGATCGAGCTGAGAGAGAAAGAAGGATCGTGAGGAGATCCCGCGAATCGAGGCGGACCCTCGATCACATGGAAATCGTAGAAATCGCGTGCTACTTACCGCGTACGTCTTTGCATCATTGCCGGTATTGAGTGAGTAAATTTGACGGAATATCTCCAGTGCCTCGGCGTTGCGACCGGCCGTCAAGAGGAAGCGAGGACTCTCGGGGAAGAATGAGATGGCGATGAAGGCGAAAATCTCGGGAATGGCGCAGAGTACGAGGAAAATTCGCCACGACGTGAAGTGAATGCCGAATAAAACCAAGTTCCAGTGGTTGGGAATGACTAACCAGGCCAGACCTAAATTGACAAAAGGATTGTTTCAGATTGTCGAGGATCCAAGTGATTTAAGTGACTCACAGGGCATGGAAATGTAGCCTAATGAAAAAAAAACTCCGAGCCACATGTAGATCCGGGATCTCTGCTGCTCGCCGTGAACTTCTGCGAGGTAGGACATGAGTGCTGTGTAAGGTCCTGCTATCCTGGATTGATGGACAATAAATTCCGTCATTGAATCTGCATAATTGTGGCGCTGGAGGAAATAGCGATTACTCACACAATGCCGTGGAGAAATTTGAATAATATAAGGAGCCAGGAGGCATGTGACATGCTACTGGCCAGGCTGATGATTGCTGTTGTCAGGTACCCCCACGTGAGGATTTTTTTTCGCCCGTATGTGTCGGTCAGAAAGCCCCATATAAAGGCTGTGACAACCATGCCTGATAGAAATTCATAAATATTAATATTTTATTTTTATCTGCTTGATTATATCGGGGGAAAAAAAATATTTACAATTCGTATCACTTACGCCTTCGTAAAAAATAATTGATGGAGGAAGAATTTTTTTTTTTTTTTTTTCAATAAATTTGGATATTTTTTTTCTTAACGAAAAAAAAAGTTTAAAATTACCTGCAAATGGCATTGAGTTAAGAAGACCTTTATCGAAAAGTGTGAGATTGAGATCGCATTCTGCGGATGATAAAACGTATGACATTGATGTAGAACTGAAGATACTGGCCCAGCCGGCTGGCAGAATAGCCAAGAGTAGTAAATAATTGAATTTTCCATAACCAGTTAGAGTAATTGCCTTTTCAAAATCCGCAGGACCTTCGGGTGTAGCTTTTTCAACCTCATCTGTATACAAAAGTAAATATCAACAAGGTTAATTGACTAAAGTCATTAAATAATCAAGTAATCTATTGTCAATCTCTCATAGAATACATGCAGTCAACTTGATCAGACATTAAAGGACACGAATAAATGCTTTAAATGTTTTCCTTGCCGACACATAGAGGCCCGCGCGCGCAATTAAACGACACATCAGTGTCTGATAGTTATCATTGATAAATGCATTATGTTCACCATTAATGAATAAGTAAAATAATTTTTTTAGCCAGGTATTATTACAATCGTCTCACGTGCTCTATAATCAACGACATACAGTAGCTACATTTGCTGAGGATGTTTGAGCTGTTAGAAAAACCGGGAAAACCAGTTCTATCTTGACGATTTTTCACTTACTGCTTTACTTAATCGTATTAATACATCAAGGCTCAAGTCATAATTAATTGATATCAGGAAATGAGTCCTTCAGGATCAGTTGAATCATATTTATGCTTCATTGGTTCTACAAATCGTCAAAAAGTTTTTTTTTTCAGTCGGATTGTTTTTTTTTCTTGACTCGACTGCTAAAAAAATGTGCAATATTTCACGTTGGGAATGTCGTAAAATGTACTGATAATCGAGTGCAGAAAGTCGTTAAAGAAAATTTTTTTTTTCATTATCCTAACCGGAATAAGCAAAGTTTTTTTCTTCGAGAATATTCATTACCGTCGAGATCTCGGGATAAAATATTGAATTCATATGAAGCAGATGTATAAATATAAGTTGAATTTATTTATAGATTTTTAATCTCGATTGGATTAAGATGGAAAAATTTGGAAACAATGTGGATCATTGTTATAAAATTAGATAGAGATAATCGCAAGAGATAGTTAACATATGATGATGACCTATGATAATCACTGCTGTTTTATTCTTTCTTTTTCATTATTTACTTACGTGGATTAATGTCTTATAATGCAATTGCTGCATATAAAAAAATCAGTCGGTCAATTAATCATACTAATATATTCACGAAATAATTAGTCACAGATTATAAAGCTCTAGAAAAAATAAAAAGAAGTATTGGCGAGATTAGACATCGTGATAATCCGATCGCATCGTGCAGGTATATTATGTTACTCGGAATATTTTCAATGATGGGAAAAGAAACAATGTCATAAATGACTCAGAAAGAGTATTGTACAAAATTATCACACTTCAAGGCACATTAAAACTGATAAAAATAACAATCCGTCAAAGTTGTTATATATAGTTATCCTTGAGTTAGAAGGAGAAAATATATTTTTAAATTTATAAAATTAATATATTTGTTTGTTAGCTAAAAGAAACATTGATAAGCTGGTGAAAAGATGGAGGAAAAAAATTAATTCCATTACCAAAAGTAGAGCAGATATTTTTTAAATCCAATGAGTTAATCCATGGTGGTGATGTGTTCTCGATGAATTTCCTCACCGATACTATTAGAAAATATATTGTGGATTAGTATAACAAGTATTGAACTACTTGCCAGCAATAATGATTGATCAATTAAATTATGTATGATAGTTTAAAATAAATAAGTAATATTTCGGGCGAAAAAATTGAAAACTTACCATCAGTTTTAATTGGAGGACTCATGGAATTTTTCCTCACGTTAACAAATAATTATATGTTGATGAAAAAAAAGATGGTGTATTTTTTTATTTTAGAGCTGGAGTATGAAGTTATTTTTTTTTATCACTTGCACTGACTGAACACGTTCAGTGAAAGATATCCAACTAATGTAGAATTGGATATCGGTGACAACGATGCATCAACTCCTCTGTGTGCATTGGGTCTTATCCGATCGGATTGAGGGTGGGGTCCCCACTCCTTAGTATTTACGTAGTGAGCCTGCAACCGGGAACCGGACTTTATATGCTTTCTTGTACATATGTATTATGTTCCAACTGGTTATATAGATCAAGTAACACACGTATGCACTTGCATTCATAAATGTAAATGCGAAGGATTCAAAATATTGCCATGGGCTATATCAGTTTGACGTCTGCTGTGATTGTTATTTAATTTAGTGGTGGTAAAATGGAATATCTTTAGTTTTCAGACAAAGCACGTATTCAGTCCAGCTAATCAGGCGATGACGTTGAACTACTTATATTAGATTAGCAGAGTGTTTATTAATGTTATTATTTTATATAAATAATGCAAAAATATTCCATCAACGGGTTATAACTACCTTTATCGCGTTAGTAATGACAAACGAGCGAATGTTTTTTTTTTCGCTAATGTTTTGATAACTCAGTAACTAAGCGAGATGAAGAATAAAAATGTGATAGAAGCGAAATGATAGAAAATTAAATTTACTATAAAAAGTGTATGATGAACTTTCCAAATTTCTAGGCGCGTGACGCTATAAGGACAGTGGAGGGGGCTGCAGCCGGTAGATTTGAAGGACAATAAAGTAGACATAAACAACCTAAAGAACGAGTTTGGAACCAACCAATAGACCCCTCTACTTATTCTATTAACGCCTAAAATTCTTATATATATTTTTTCTCGAAAACTAATTTGATTGGGTCTATGTCTAGTTTATTGTCCTTCAAACTTACCGGCTGTGGCCCCCTCCACTGCCCCTATAGCGTCACGCGCAACAATAATTCTTGATCTTTTGATGATTTTTTTTCCCAAAAATCACAAATAGCATGTAGGTTTTAAATATTGTTGTTAATTTACAGTAAAAAAAAAACCCCGGACCGAAATAAATGACTTATTTTTGAATTCTTTTCAATAGTATTTAAGGCGATCTAGCTGGTACACATGGTTCAGAACTAGTAAACGTTCTGGCAATTAGAGAATAGTAATTTTTGAGTTTATATATATTCGGTGATAATTGAATAAACGTCTATACTATGACGTGTTTATCAATAAAAAACAGCGTACTTTCACCGCGGGGCATCCGCGAACACGGTCACTGACCCTCCGGACGGGGGGAGTTTTTGTTAGTGCGGCCAAAAAATAAACGTAAGGAAAAAGTATCGATTGAAATATAAAATGACTTGAAAAAAAAGTCACTAACATTCCGTTTATAAAAACAACAGAGTAGTTTGCAATAAGTTTTAGTCGCAGTGGCACCTGTGTCTCGAATGCAATCAAAAATTAATTAAATAAAAAATTCGAAACCGTGTAATCGATCAATAATTCACTACTGAAATATGGGAAAATAAACAAAAAGCTTTTTATCACAATAAACTAAAGTTATTGACGAATATGTGACACAGCGTCTAGCGCTGCCTCTCTCACACTAGTGGCGGATACCAATCCGCTCAAACTCTCACATAGCGACCAGGAACGTTGTTTACTCGACCAAATAACCAATATCAAATATTTTACTGGATTTCCGAGAAGCGAAAACCTATGACTTATGTCAGAAAACGTGTCTATTTAAGCAACTAAGCCCACCAACACGAATAAACCGTATATCTATATGTACTTTCCACGTACCTCGACGCCAGTGTTCTCCAGCTTAATGGCCGAAACCCCTTTTGTCCGGCCCTGGTGAATCTCGGGATGGTCCAGGCAGCCTCTCAAGCCAAAATTACGTCGTGAAAAAATCTCGAAATACCCGTGATTGACCAGAAAGATTTCCTTGTCCGTTCGGCTCAACGCGTGCGACCACAATGTCGGTTCTATCTCTTCGGCAGCGAGCACGCGCTGCCAGTTTCGGGGGCCCACGTGACTTTGGAGAGCCGATTAGAGATCCTCTCTTCTTCAAGGCACTGATGAGCGCACAATTAAGTGCGAGCGAGAGGTCCAAGTGGTGTGTGTCCCTCCGGCTCTCATATTTCAGGCCACCATATTGTCATACTTCATACATATTTGTGGGCCCGGCGAGAGATTTGAATACCGATTTGCACTGTTTACGACTTAAAGGTGACTGTGCTGGAAGACCGGACTCGTAGATGACTTAACCAGGCGGACGATGACTACGTTGTTGGGTTCTCCGAGGTGGGTTCGATGACGATGTAGGCGCGTAGCGGGGTAAATACGGCGTTTACAATGTAAACAAAAAAGCTCGATAAAATGTTAATAAGCAGTTTAAACAATAAAAAAATATAGGAAAACGGGATAACAGCGCTTCTGGTCTAATCGTGGCCAAGCACCGATGATCGCTCGCAGTAAATAATGATTCAAATTTTAAGAATAAAATTAATCAATAATAAATATGACAAAACGTGGCTCCGCGCCACGTCATAATGTAACACGTGCCAAATATATAGGTAATCAAATGCGTTGCCCAATTAATTGACCCGAAAAACTTAATAATGTACGTTTTATTAACTGTGCACAAATAATTTGATTAATTACGAGGGAAATCGTTATGTGTGATAACAAATTCATCGCGTTAAATAACGTTATTTCTTGAAATTGTTGTTGATTGGCTATTAAGTAAACAAATATAAACAGACCAATCGAAAATCAAAGAATAAAATGGGTTTAAAAATGGCGGCAGTGATATTGTTGACGTTGCAGCAGTGTGTTTTTTCGTGTTTTGACGTTGACATTTAGTCATAAATGTAATAGTACTATAAACTAAAATATCACAAAAATAATGGAATCATACCCGCTAATAACTCCGCGTGTTTTCACGGCCATTCAAAACGTAAATATTACGGAACTTTCGCGCTGCTCACAGCGAGAAATACGTCCTCTGCTGCCATGCCTTGTGCGTATGAGTTTAATTTCACCGTTGGACATAACAAAAGAATGTGTGGAAGCCAGGAAAGAAATTCTAACAATTTTATCCGGCATAGAATCTGTGAATTCTATCGTCGCACTTCTTTCAATTGATTTCCACGCTCTGGAAACCGACGTAAAAAAGGAACAACAATTGAGGTTAGGTTCTCACAAACTCTTTCACTATTATTTCTATAGTTTCTAATAAACTTTTAACACTTTATTCCATTAGACAAAAATTGGGCAATACTCAGAGTGACAGTATTTTAGCTCAATCTCTGCAAGGAGGTCTTGCACTGGAGTTTGAACGCAGTGAATCCACTCGGAGAATTCGCCTGGTGCTCAGTGAGCTACTATTCGTCGCCTCGCAAATTCATGAGTATCAAAAAAATAATGAATTCACAATCAAGCAGTCTGACCTATTTGACAACATCGTGTACATGGAGGAAATCAGCTACGTTATATGCATCGCTCTGGCGGAGCTTCCAGCTCTGCTCTCTATCCGCGACATCGCTGAGACGCTGCTGCACGTGAAACACGGCCCGGAAATCATCTGCTGGGTGGTGGCCAACAGTCCGGACAGTTTTTCCGAGGTGTGTACACACCTAATAGTAAATGGCGAGCGTCAGGAGGAATCTGCACTCGGCCGAATTCGAACTCGAGCTCTGACAATGCTCTGCAAGATGAATCCCAGTCAAGCCCTGGCTGTGCGTGCAAAATGCGTGGAACTCTGCAGAATGCCGGCTCTGGCAATCACCCTGAGCTTGGAGCGTAAATGCTGGGACCCGTCGCAGCACGAGAGCGACATTGTGGCCTTTGTCTCGGGCCTGCTGCTCGGCAGTGATCAACAAGTTCGAACTTGGATCGCCATGTTCATCCGAAATGGTCAGAAGAGGAAGTGGGAGTCGTACACAGCGCTGCAGTCATTGCGCGAGGAGCTTTTGGACCGATTACGTGCGATTACATCTGAAACGTCGGAGAGTCAGCTGGCAGAATCGCAAGTCGTTGAGACGAGCGCACTCCTACGTCTGTACTGCGCGCTGCGCGGTATTGGAGGCATTAAATTCCAGGATGATGAAATCTCCATGATTGTCCAACTGCTTACCTCTCATCCACCACCGTCTCCGGCCGGTGTGCGCTTTGTTTCGCTCGGTCTGTGCATGCTCATTGCCTGTCCGTCACTCATTGGTCACCACAACCTCGAGAAAAAAAGCATCGAGTGGGTTCAGTGGCTCGTACGCGAGGAAGCCTACTTTGAGAGCGCAAGCGGCGTCTCGGCCAGTTTTGGAGAAATGCTGCTACTCATGGCCATCCATTTCCACAGCAATCAGTTGTCTGCCATCTGCGATCTTGTGTGCGCAACCCTCGGAATGAAGGTTCCCATTAGACCGAATAATTTAACGCGAATGAAGCAAATTTTCATGCAGGAAATCTTCACCGAACAAGTTGTTACGTCTCACGCAGTTAAAGTCCCGGTCACTGCCAATCTTAACGCAAATATCCCCGGTTTTTTGCCTGTTCACTGTATCCATCAATTGCTCAAATCTCGCGCATTTGCCAAGCACAAAGTTCCGATTAAAAATTGGATTTATCGACAATTGTGCGACAGTATACCACCGTTACATCCGGTTCTCCCGGCGCTCGTTGAAGTCTATGTTAATTCTATTTTAGTGCAGAGCAGCAAGTCGTCTGAGCATACACACAAACCCATCACCGAGGATGAGATTCGTAGGGTCTTTCAGCACGGCGTATTTGGCGGAAATTTTGATGGGAAAAAAAGCGCGTTAAATATCATGGATATGGAAATGGAATCTTTGAGTGTTGACACGACTAAATCGTCTTTTACATCGCAGTTATTGTTTTTGTATTATTTATTGCTTTACGAGGATGTGCGGTTATCAAACATGCCCAATTTCATCAGTCAGGGTCGTAAAGTCAAGAGTTATTCGACAGAATTTCTTTCAGAGCTGCCGATTAAATATTTATTGCAGCAAATTCAAAGAGATCAGATGAATTATGCCGGACTTTTTCCACCGTTGTTGCGGCTCTTGGCTACGCATTTTCCCCATCTGTCGCTCGTTGATGATTGGCTGGACGATGAGATGATCAACATTGATAGATCCGACGTTTACTACGAAAATATGCAGGTGAACGATTTATCAATCATCGACACTTTCGAACACATCGAGACTTGTCCATCGCGTACCGGCCGACTCTTGAGGCAACTCATGTCCATGAAACCGACGGATGTCTGGCCGCACTGTGAAGTTATTATCTACTACTTCAAGGCCATTCTTCACAAGAAAGTTCCCAGGTATATTCAAGGTAAGATTGCATTGCATTTAGGAATTTTTTCCAGTCATTAAAGTGATTTTTTTATTGCAGAGTTGTACAAACAAGTTTGGCTGAGGCTCAACACGGTTTTGCCGCGTTGTCTCTGGGTTGTGTCGATCAATGCCCTCCTGATTGAAAATCCCACGATGCAAAATGTCCGCCTGACGCAAGAGAACATTGTCCTGGATCCACTGCAAGTTCTTCGTTGTGATACCCGGGTCTTTCGCTGCGCGCCAGTACTGTCGGTTATTTTGAGGATTCTTCAGGCCACCCTGGCGGCCTCGAGATCGCAATTGTCCAAGCACATGCAGGACCGGCCTTTGACGGAAAAAGTGGGTCAGCTGACGAGCGAAACCGAGCGCGAAGATCTCAGGACTGCTCTGATTGCTGGCCAGGAAAGCGCTGCTGTTCAGGTGCTGCTCGAGGCTTGCTTGGAAACTGAAGAGGATCGACAAGTACCCGGACAAATGTGGGCACTACGAGAAATTCGTAGTGTTGTCTGCTCGTACCTGCATCAGGTTTTTATTACCGATCCGTCGCTCGCAAAATTAGTCCACTTCCAAGTAAGTTAATCGGTTATTTTTTTATCATGGATTTCTTTTTTGTAATTTTTTAATTTTGCAGGGATACCCTCGAGAACTTTTGCCCATCACTGTTTCTGGCATTCCCTCGATGCACATTTGTTTAGACTGGATTCCAGAACTTTTATCGCAGCCCGAACCCGAAAAACAGATTTTTGCCGTGGACTTGGCGTCGCACCTCGCCGTGCAATATGCGCTCCCAAAGGCTCTCAGTGTATCTCGCCTTGCAATCAACACTTTGATTACTCTGCTGGGAGTTTTGCCTGCCAAAGATCGAATAATACTCTTTATGCCCGTTTTATCGGCACTCACGAGAATTTGCCTAGCATTTCCGCCACTTGCCGAAGATACTACAGGGCTTTTGCTTCAGCTCGGTCGTGTTAGCTCGGCACAAGCTGCTCTTGGTGACAAAACAGCGGAAAAACTTTGTCAAGAAGTCAATTCAACCTTTTCATCTTTGTTACAAAAAGCCATTTTGCAGTCGAGAGTTTATTAATTACTTTTTTTTTCATTTTTTGTACATAATATGTATGAAATTGATGTATGTAAATTTTTTTTTATACCTACATAATAAATATAAAGTAATATTCAATCATTATTACACGTCTAGAAGTAAAGAAAAAAGATCAAAGAAATAAAAAACCTTTTTTTTATAATTTTTTTCAATAAATGAATGCATATATAAAGTTTAAATTTAAGCGCGGAAAACTTGCGCATGCGCATCGACAACTTCCGATCGAGGGCAGCGCCACACTGCGGTCACTGAGGATTATATTCAGACAGGTTCGAACTCGTCATTGTCGTCGTCGTCGTCGTCGAACGTTCGTTGGAAAGAGAAGCCCAGTCGCGTCTGGGCATAGTACGCGACTTTTATCATAGTTATAATTCGATTTAGATCGCGATTTTTGTTGAAAATGTTCAGTGAGTAGTGTCGAGTCTGTGGAGAGAGTGCAAAGAGAGTGTGGCGGCGGCGGCGGCGGCGACTGCTCACTCGAGCTGTTCGGAGTAGGGGATGTCGATTGGCGGTCATTCGGGCTATATGCCGTATATGCGCATTAGGACAAGTTCGAACTCGTCTCTCGTCGTCGGGGAATATTCAGCGAGAGAAAATTCTAGTCGAATTTAGGGAAAGCATCGCGGTTTCCAGCGATGATATAATCCGAGTTAGATCGCGATTGTGGTTGCAAATGTGCTGTGAGCAGTGTACAGTCTGTAAAAATCAAGTGCAGAGAAGTGCAGAAAGTGCTCGAATGTTCGAGCGGGATGGCGCGCGTCGGTTATTTCCAGTTGTGTGTATATTGGAGGGGAGGTTGGCGGCCATTTCGTGCCGGGACACAGGTTCAAACGCGTCGTTTGTTTGCGAACGCCCAGTGAGTGAGAATCTCCGCCGTGTCTGTGGATAATACGTGTCTTTTATCAGTGTTATAATTCGACTTAGACCGTGATTTTTGTTGGAAATATACAGTGAGTAGTGTAGAATCAGTGGTGTGTAGTGTAGTGCAGTGCAATGGACAGAAAAGCAGTCATCAGTGCCGGAGATTTGTGTCCAAGGCCAACATCAGAGACAACCCAACGTCGTCCGCCGCGGGATTCCGGTGAGTCCACTTTAATTATACCTACATAAACAGTAAATTCTGCCAATAATGACTTCACTATTTCCGGTATTCGTGATATTATCGTGCTCCTATGATATTCTGTGAATATTGGTAATCGTGAGATTATTTTTGTGAATTTACTTTTTGTGTAGGCTCCTTCTATATGCATTGGCGAACACTGCTCCGCAGTCAAATGTATATATTATTTGACACAGGGCAGTGAGTGGTGTGCTCACATATTATTTTTTGTTTAGCTATGTCCCTTATTTTTCAACGTTTTCATGCATTTAAATATTTTTTTTTATCAAGTATTTATAATTTTGCTTCAATTCTGATGACTTGAATATTAATTATTGAATTTTAAATAGTAAAGGAATATTGAGGAAGATTTTGCATATTTTAATTTTAATATCAAGGTTAAAAATGCATGAAATCAGAAGTTAATGAAGAAAAATTGTCTTTTTTCGAATTAAAAAATCGCAAGAATTTTTTTGGTTGAATTTTTTAACATTATATATATTTTTTGTTCCCGCAGAAATTTAATTATGCTTCCGTTAAAATTTAGAATGAACACGCATTAATATCGAGTAGCTTTCTGAATTTTAGATTCAAAAATGGACAAAATACGGGTTGGTAATTATTATTTCTGCCTTTAATAAATAGTTAATCGCGATAAAGTAGTAAATTTATAATTGCCCAATTTCTTTTTTTTTAGGCATTTCAGCGAGTGAAGTATTTGCCTAACGTGCAAATATCTCACTCTCAAACCTCGCCAGATTTTTTGCGTGTCAAATTTGGCTAGATTTGCTTATTTCACCCCCTGTGGGTGACAACAATCGCTGTATAAGGCCGGGGGGGGGGGAAGAAATAATAGCGCGTTTTGCGGATTTTTTGAGTTTTCGTTTCCGTCCAAGGTCAACAATTGTGCATAACAGTGCATCGTGGTCGCGAATTTTATTAACATTAGAGTCAGTATGCGTGTGAGTGTGTTTTTTTTTGCTTTTTCGTTTCCGTTTTTCTTAGATACAGAGGTTAGGGTAGGAATTCAACACGCGGACGCGTAGTTTTAAGTAAATTTAGAAGCAATTTATGAGTCTGTGCATGTAATATCGCCAATGCATACCTCTAAATATATATTTTTTCAATTGTTGTTGTTTTGCATGTATCTTGCTGCATTCGGTCTCGGATTGAGACCGATCAGCGCCTTTAAAAACCGCGAATTTAATATTGAGAATGATGCTTGTTTTTTGTAAATTGAAATCATTGTCTTGTCAGTGGTAATGATTCACCTTTACAAAATTGTATCATTACTCAATTACCGTATAACTTGAAACTTATATGTATAAAAAAATGACCCCTAAGCAAATCCCACCCTTGAAACTGACGTTATTAATAATAAATCACTACAAAAAATGTAATTTTCGCAGAACTTTGATTTTTATTGATTATTTTAGGAGCAAATAATCAATTAATGGTCAAGTTACGCAGTAATTATAAATTTTTTGAGTGATTTAATCTAAATAAATTATTATTGTTGTATTAATTGTGTTTTATGATAAATATATGTATGTATACGCACTTATATAGTGTATATATACATTAATTCTATTTTAAAATCTTTAATAAAAAATAAATAAATGTTTATGCAAGTATATGCAAGTTCAAGTAAAAAATTATATTATTATTCATAAGATAGTTGATGTTTTCTTGACAATATATATAATAACATTAAATATTTTTTTTATGTATACGTCGATTAATCTGTTGCTTTCTGTTCACAGGTGGATATTTCTTTTAACACTAATGTTTATACTATTTCAGAGCTCATTTTGTATTTCAATTTGTTTTTGATAAGTCTATTAATTACTAATCATTCCGCTTTTTGTTCGCAGGAGAAAAAAATTTTTTGTTCCATTGAAAATCTATATTTTGAATTTTTTTTTTTTGCAGCATATTCGGTACTTGGATTTACTTTTGATAAGTCTATTAATCATTGTGCTTTTTGTTCACAGGTTGATGGATTTTTCTGATGCCAAGTGCTGTTTTCTGTTACTTCAGGCGTAATATTACTATATAGTATATCAACTCTATCAGAGTTGGATATATACTTAATAAATTATGAAAAATCCGAGTTTAAAAATTTTGTAAAATGATCAATTGATTATTTTACATTTTTAAGTATGTTTTAATTGCAAACATACTTAAAAGTATTTATATAAATATCGTGAATTACCATTGTCACTAGCTGTTTAGAGTAGGCAGAAGGTTAAAAAGCTTTTTAACATGCGTTTAAAATTAAGTGAAACATTTGAATGATTATACGATAATGACTTATGCGGAAAATGACAGGAATTTACAAATTATTTACACGCAATCTTTATCGCACTCTGTTTGATGAAGTCCAGAGCTGAATTTAAATATTTCAAAGTGGCGCTCATGGCATTTACTCCCATTAAAATGCAATTTCAACCAAGGCGGGTTCTTGTGCTTGAACTAACAAAAATTAAAGTAATATGTTTGCTTGTTTACATTCATTAAAACCTTTCGTTCTGGCGTTTAAATTTAAAATCACGGGCCGCGAGAGTCTGCCGCCGCTGCCAGGTAATCAACACGTGTGAGAAAATTCTAGTTTTATCAACCGTTGGTTAGTGACACACTACATATAGAGTGTGCCACGACGTTTTCCTCAGATTTTCCAGTCTCGTTGATGTGCGTATACTTCAGGGTTTATATAGTGTTCAGTTTCATCGTCTTTGTGAATTTTTGGGAGAAAATTCTGTCGTGGCTGGAGGGTTTCGTTGTTATTTTATTTTTATAAATTTATCGTGTTGTCTAGTATTTTTGTGCGATATTATTGTGATAGAATATTGCACAAGAAATTGGGGAAACTTGCAAGCCTGTGAATTGTTGGAAAAGATAAAAAATAATAGAAAGGTGCAGAGTATTTCACTGTGCTAGTATATTCGGTGGAAATGTACGTACGAAAAAAGTAAAGACATCATCACACACGGTGCTCCAGAAATTTCTAAACCCATATTTACTTAGATTACAAGTTTGTGCCTTGTACCTAATATCATGGATTTTGGTAAATTGTTAAGTGTTGCCCAACAAAACAGTGCTAATAAACAAGTGAGTATAATCTCTCTATTTTAGCCTATTCTCAACAATATGTTTGTTCTTTATTGTCAGAATAATTTTAATTTATTAAAACTTTTTTTGATATTTCTTGCAGTCAAGTTCCTTCTATTCGACAAAATTTACACCACCGAAAAAACCCACTAAGCAGCCAAAAAATTTGTCTGAGGGCATTAAAAAATTTCTTGCCAAAAAGGAAGAGGAGGAGAGACAAAAATTAATTGAAGAAAAACGAAAGAAAGAGGTATTACTTAGTCATATTCATTAATCCATCATTTATTTCAGTAATTTACACATTTTATTTCACTATTTTACAGAATTTATTAGCTCTACGTGACCATAAAGCTCAAGTCATATTCATTAATCCATCATTTATTTCAGTAATTTACACATTTTATTTCACTATTTTACAGAATTTATTAGCTCTACGTGACCATAAAGCTCAAAGCAGGATAAATAAACATTTGAAAGTTTGCAAAGCTGCTAATAAGTCGGTTATTGCTGATGCAATAGACAATGATAATACCGCAATTACTATAGCTGGTATGTATAATTAATAGTAGCACCACAGTGGACCCAAATTTTTTATAACTCTTGTATATTTATTTTAATTTACCTACAACTAAAAAATACAGGATGCTGCAATATTTTTCACTTTTCTCACATGAAAAAAAAAAAAAAATTCTATCTGAAATTTTTATAATTACGAGCGTTTTAAATTTCGAAAGTAATGAAAAATATCATATCAATGGCTATTTTTGACCTAGTAAATCGATTTAAAAAAATGCTCTTTGATATTTTTAACATTGTTGTGTAATGCATGATACAGTTGTTTTTAAATTTATCGAAAAATATTTACAACTTTAGGAAAATTTATGCTGACAAGAAAATTCTACATAAAAGTTTGCTGACGATATGAACTTGAAAAAATTCATGGATTTATAAAAAAAATTGTTTTTTTTTTTTTGTACTTTAGATGTCTGTTTTGCTTAAAAATTTGTATCAACATTTATAGGCAAGAGTTATTAATGTTATAAATTACATTAATAAATTGAAAAATCCGAGTATCAAGACATAAAAATATTTTTAGGTCCCTCCCAACCGGATGAGGATGATTATGGATATGTTTCGCAGGAGGCTTCAGCATTTTACGATCAGTTGATGAACAAATACAGCAATTTACCTGGGGAGAAGCCTTTATTTTCGTCTAGTGGTAAAAAAGTCGTGAAAGACATTGCATCGACCAAAGATCGTGTAAAACAAGCGTTAAAACAGCACGAGATTGACGAGAGTTTGCCACATCGGCGAAAACGAAAATCCTGTGACACTACTGGTGATCGAGAGTCTCATGACAACGATGAGCGCGAAGGAAATATCGAAAAAAATGATGACAAGTCGAAATCGGTGAAGAAAAAGCCATCGGGCCCGCCACCAATGGATTTTATGTCATTGCTAAAACTTGCGGAAAAAAAACAATACGAACCGATTGTTATTGAAGCGAAGCCAAAGCCCAAACCGGAGGATGTGGAGCGGCCGATGACGAAAAAACAGAAAAAAGAGTATGAAAAAGATCGCGATTGGAAGGAGAGGAGAGAACGAGAGCGTCGAGGAGAACTTCCCAAGCCGGCGAATACTCTGGTCAGTGACACAAGCAAAACGTCAAAGCCAGTAATGAATAAAATTCCGAAAAATACATCAACTAGCGCTGTCAGTGAAAAAGGCCCGAGTAAAATGCCATCTGTGCCGCCTGTGAAAAAAATTTCTGAACGATCGACAGAACGAGCATCTGTTAAATCGTCGGAGAAAAATGAAATGTTGGAGATGAAACGCAAGTTGGACGCGGAAAGACGCGAGTTGGAAAATATGCGAAGGCAAATTGAAGAGGAAAAGAAACGATTGGCGCAAACAAAACAGCCTCGGCCGATCGAGAGCACGAGTAAGAGCTCGAGTAAGACGGTGAAAAACAACGGAAAATTGGAAAAACCATCAGTAACTAATACTAAGGCTAAACAAGTTACCGAGGTGAAGCCGAGACAATTTCCTCCGCCAGATGTACGACCTGCTAAACAATTTCCACCGCCCGACATGAAGCAAAGACCGAATAAATCGATGAATGGTGCCAAACGTCCGATAAACAGGCGTCGAATTGAGGACGATGATGAGGAAGAATATGACTCGGAGCTTGATGACTTTATCGACGATGATCCAGTGGATCAGGGCGAGGATTATAGTAAATATATTAGTGAAATTTTCGGATATGATAAGAATCGATATCGCCATTATGAAGATGATGATATTAACATGGAGAGTAACTTTGCACAACAATTAAAAGAGGAATTTGTCTCGTCAAAAATAGGTAAGATCATTTTTTTTCGACGTTTTTTATTATAGATAATTTAATAATTGGGTTATAACATAATATTTTAGGATTAATGGAAGATCTGGAAGATATTCGGCAGGAAGCTCTTGAGAAGAAACAAAAAGCTATGATGAAAAAATCAAAGCATAAAAAATAGTAACTCTACTGTGACTATCTGAAGTATTTTTTTGATTTTAATAGCTGTCGTTTTTTTTGTACATTACTGATAATATGTGTTGTGCGAAAGATATAAATTATGTCACGTTGAGCAACAAAAAAAAAGTCACACAAATAATTATGGATAATTGAAACGAAACAACTGATTAATTGATTAATCGAGTAAAAAAGTTGAATTTTATGGTTTTTTTTTGTTTATCGAATTCATAAATTTGTAGTGATTGAGGCATTTATAATGTAAATTCGATACAATATCTATTTTGAATATTTTTGAAAGACAAAAAATACCTCATTTATGCGAGGGGCTTAATGATGATAATTATATTAATAAATAAATTCTACTGCCATTATAATTAAATATATTCTATTTTAAAAAATTACTAACTAAAAAAATATATTTAAAATCATAATTAATAATAAGTGAGATACATTTTTTATGAAAGAAATTTTTAATTTTTCAGATAGATTTTTGCAAACCGCAATTTTCAAGCTCTTGCATCTTTAAAAGTAGACACGCTATTGTGTGTCTTAACAAATGAAACTTTGTGAGGCTCATTTCAAATATATAGCGTTGTTTTGTGCTCAATATCCATTCCATCAGAACTGTCGGTTCTAAAACTCGAGACAGAGAGCTAAAAAAAATGTAGAGCAAGATTTAAACGCCCAACAAGCACATCAAATGGAATATTTACCTGGAAGAAATTGTGACATCAATTCGCCATCGACAGGACTTTAATGTCGGATAAAACTTTGTTTTCTCCGATAGACTGTGAACTAAAGCTGCTCGCTTATGGTTGAACAATACTGCACACAGATCCTCAACGCAGTCAGTCTCCATTCTGAAAGATTACATCGCAAAATTAAAGCCCAAAAGACGTACATAAAAACAGCTGTTGCTGTTTGAATCAAAATATCTTTAAAACTATTGAAGATGAAGATTTTTTGTAAGAGATCTTTTTTGTAGAGAATTTTACTGTCTACAAAAAAGGTCCTTAGTAAAATTTATCCAACTCGCATTCTTATCAAGATATCGGCAAGTAAACTGTTTTCAATTTTTTGAAGATACCATTTTTTAGTTTTTATCACGCGTTATATTTAGTGAATTAATTAAAAAATCATTGAATAGTTTTACTTTAATTCTTGCAGATATTGCCTGATGTCCGGAGCCTTAATCGAGGCCTGTGACGACCGCAGGAGTATTCGAAAAATGATAATAATCGCAGAGTACCACTCGTCAATCTGTTCTTGAGGTATATTATACTTTTCCGATATTCTATTTAAGATTCCATCCTCGATGTAATCCTGTTCAATAGCTTTTACAGCCACTGCAACATGGAAAAAATTTTTTATGCATAAAAATTGAAAATTAGATTCGTAGTCATTAACTTACATTGAATTAACGGGCGAAGGACAATTTTTTTGAGGCTAACGAACGATTTTGTTTTATTTCCTAATGAGTTTGTTAATTGGATTAACGCTGTACTTGACATTTTTTTTTAGTAGTTAATGATAATTGCTGTTTATTGTAGTCTTGACATCCGCGAATGTCCACTGGTGTCAGTATTTTTCACAATAAATCAGCCAACGTCAACAATAACATATCCTACGACATATGATTTTGTTAAGGCAGTGCGGAATCTTTGTTGCCGACTTGATTTTTTTTTCTCTGCATACGGGCACAGTCGACAATGCAGTTGTTTGTCCCCTCCATATTGAGTTTTTTTATTTTTGGGTTTGCTGTGCCCTCGTAGGACCGATTGTCGAATTTATTTCAAGCTCCAATTTTATTATCCATCAAGGTTATACATATTTTTGTTCAAGTTCAATATTTGTCCACTTGAAAAGCGAAAGAATATTTTTTTTCTGTGCGCTGATGTGGCGACAAGCCTTGAAACTCGCATGATAAGTAGAGACAGATGATGGAATTTATCGTGCAATAGAAAAAGATATGTCTAGTAGTTTGATGAATAGGTGAAGCTGATACGCGTTGGAACCAATGCCTTGGAGGCAAAATGGAAATACATGGGAATATGAGTTTTGATTGGATAATGCTTGCAGTCTGAATGGCGCTTTGGAGAGCATCGGAGTTGGTTCGCTCTTCGCTATAGGGTGTATAGTATTATTTAGAGTGTGTGATAATAAAGTGAAAAATGGTGGTGGTGCCGGTTATATTTTAGGTTATTTATCAAAATTTTCTTATGGCACAGTTAAATATTTAGATGTATTTGAGAAAATGAATAATCGAATAATGATATGTGATCCGGATGAAGAAGGAATAAATAATGATGTTTTCGGTGATGTTGAGCCTGTTGGATGGATCCATAATGATTCTAGTTACGATCTCGATGAGATCAACAATTTTTTCCATAGAGTAGACTCTGATCAAATTATATATGAGGAAAAGAGAAAAAGATGTAAAATGATTGGAAAATATGTCATGGGTGATGTACTTGGTGAGGGTAGTTATGGTAAAGTCAAAGAAGTACTTGACTCAGAGACACTTTTTAGGAGAGCTGTTAAAATTTTAAAAAGAAAAAAATTACGGAGAATACCCAATGGTGAACAAAATGTTCAAAGGTATTTTGTTATTTTTATACAGCATCCATTTTGTTTTTGTTTTTTTTTTTCTTTTCTTTCAATTTATTGTTTGGTAAAATTTAATTGAATATATTTTTTTGTCACAGAGAAATACAACTATTGAAGAGATTGAAGCATAAAAATGTCATTGAATTAGTAGATGTATTATACAACGATGAAAAAGAAAAAATGTATCTAGTTATGGAATTTTGTGTCAGTGGATTGCAGGTAAGATGAGATTTTTTTTTTCAAGTTTGTATGGAAGAGGTCTTTATTTGGAAATAATTTTACAATTTTTATAGCTTTAATTCAATATTAATTGTTTATAATTATATTTCCACAGGATATGCTAGAAAGTACAAATACAAAAAAGTTCCCTATATGGCAAGCTCATGGCTATTTTACACAATTAGTCGATGGATTGGAGTATCTGCACAGCAAGGGCATTATACATAAGGATATAAAACCGGGAAATTTATTGCTTACCCTGGATGGAACGTTAAAAATAAGTGATTTGGGTGTTGCCGAGGTATTAACAGTGATTGATGTAATTTTTTCTCATATTTAACAATTTTTTATTGATGATTTTTTTTTTTTTAAACAGGCTTTAGATATTTTTGCGAAAGACGATACTTGCACAATGGGTCAAGGTACACCAGCATTTCAGCCACCAGAGATAGCCAATGGATGTGAGACATTTGAGGGCTTTAAAGTAGATATATGGAGTAGCGGTGTTACATTGTTAGTTTGAATTATTAGTATAATTTTAATAATTATCTTATCGAATGTTTAACTTGTTTCTTGTTGTAGATACAACTTGACTACGGGAATTTACCCGTTTGAGGGTGACAATATTTATAAACTTTATGAAAATATTGGTAAGGGCGAGTATACGATACCGGAAGATTTGGAGGAAGAGTTGGCATCGCTGCTTGAAGGCATGCTTCAAAAAGAGCCTAAAAAAAGATTTACTCTGCAAGAAATTCGCCATCATCCGTGGACCATTGGTCGACCGGAAAAAATCGCCGAGGAAGTTACAATTCCACCCCTAAAAGGGAGAGTCTGTCATCGAATGACAGTACTGCCATATTTATTGGAATATTACTTTGGTGTTGAAGATGATCCTACGTATTATACCGAGCGGCAATTAAATGGTAAGATTATTTATTTAGCTACCTCTTGGATCAAGTGGAAAAATCTACCAGTTGTATATCATATCACTTTTTTTATGGGGTCATAAAAAATGTCAGTATCATTTAATGCACCTTAAACTATTATTAATCTTTATTTAAATATACCCGAAATTGTACGCGAAAATCTCTGCTGAAAAAAATTGTTTTTTTACATTAAGAAAAAATAGATTTTTAAAATTTTTACCCAATAAATTTTGTGTTAAATTGACTCTTTTTTCAGTGTTTAAAATTGAGAAATTTATATATAGTAATATTTACGGGATAAATTGAGTTTCTTGAAAAAAAAAACCTCTTATTTTAGTTAAAGTATTTATTTAACGACTGTAATGTCGATATTTTAATTTTCAGATGATAAACGGAAATCTGAGCGTTCTATGTCAAATCGTCTTCAAGTATTTTTATCAAAAACCTGCGTCATACTGTAATATTTCTATACCTTGAATATTATTTATTTGGGACTTGGTGTATGCACTTGGGTACATTTATTTACTTTTCGTTTGTAATCTTTAATAAATCATTTTATTTCATTAATTATTTTTCTTTTTTTTTGTATTAAAATCATATTTTCACCATAATTTCAAGTATTATTTATCATTTCTATTAATAACCTGTTTAATCAGCATGTTTGAAACAATGAATCATATAGGAAAAATTTTTAAAAACCATTTTTTATGTATCAAAACTAATATTATAATATCTTTGCTCTAGAAGAACGAAGATTGCATGAATTGGATTCCATTCGAGGGGATCAAAAGACTTTGTCAAGCATCAACAATCCAACAAAATCAACACCTGCAAACCACATTAAGCAACGCTGGCGTAAGCCCATCTCGTGTATTAGTGTTAAAAAATTCACATCATGCAAGCCATCATGATTGAATATTTTCAATATAATTATATTGGTTAAGCTATATTAAAAAGGGCAATGTTTATGGAAACATTATTTGAACTGAGAAAGTGCTGAATACATGAAAAACAAAAAAAAATTGCAAGATAAAAATTTTGTAATATGGCGCAAGAGTTTTTTAAATTTATATAATATATAAAGTGGACTTCAGCATGAATTTATGTGATATTAATGTTAAATAGATAAAATAAGATAATAAAATTGAGTATAAATATCATAAGACAATGAAAATCTCGCGGGTATATATGTATAAATTATTTATTTTTTATTTTGAAACTCGAAAAAATAATAATAATACCGTTAAAATTCCTCATCTTCCGTATACTCAAAGTTTTTATTGCTTTATTGTTAATTAAATTCATGTTGAATTTTATTACAAAATAGTATTCAGCACTTTTCTTTCATTAATTAAAAATTCCAATTGTCTCGTTTTTAATGAGGTATTATATTTGTTGAAATATTATATTGAATTCTATCGAATGTTTACACAAGAAAGAAAACAACAACAAAAATTTAGCTGCCGACGAATAAACATAATTAGAAGTGCGTTGAGTGTTGTGCTAATAATATCTTATATACTATAGTATTATTTTTTTATTCATTTAGTTATAAATTATTTGGATTTATGTTTGAATATAAAATTTTCAAATATACAATTCAAATATCGTATATAGCATCAACGAATAAATTTCTGTATTCATAAAAATAATCAAGTTAGATTGTTAAATATTACTTTTGTTTTTTTTTTTGTACAAAAAATTGTACACTCGGTTAAAATGTGTAAATAACTTCAAGATTTTCACGCGATTTATATATTAATTCGACATATTTGAATTGGATAAATAATTGCGATATTTCATTATGTTATATGTAATGTAAAAAGTCATGTATATTCATGCTCCATCGTCAAATGCAGTTAATATATCGAGATATTAAAGTGCTTGTGTTTTTCTGGATTAGAATCAACGCAATTATATATAGTAATTCATATATAAGTCATGTACACACTTTCAAGTGCAATTCTGCTTGCCTATAGTGTTGTATATAAATATAACTTCTATGAATGTTATTGGTGAGCTAAAGTAATGATGAAAAATAAAGCTGGCATTGTATATTGGTCAATATCGAGATATTATCAATAAACTAAAAACTTTTGTAATTCCAAAGTAAAATCAACGGTCTATTGATAACAATCGCGGTATAAACAGATAAGTAAGTAATCAAGAATGAAAATGAAATTTTTTACACAAAAAAAAAAAAAAAACGTTTTCAGCATTTCAAATCATTGTAGCGATTCTTAATCAATGAACGTCCGAGTTTGTACATATTTGTCGTTTATATGTCACCAGGTGAATCCTGACGAGATTCACAACTTCCTGAAGTTGCTGATGGACAGTTCGGATAACTCGGTTGGTTCTACTTGAAGTCCACGAGCCCATACTTTGATGTATTTGGCGATAATCCTGGCTGCCGCATGAAGATAAGAATGTAAGCTTTGGATCATTGAATACGATGAGAGAAATTTTTTATAATAATTTAAATTAATATTCGGTCTGTTAGAGGTATTCAACCCGCGTAAAATTAATTAAATATTCAAATACACATCTAAAAATGATCTAAGGGATACTCCAGACGCTCTGGATCGCCGAATATGATGGGAGAAATTTTTCATAGCGATTTAAATTGATATTCGGTCAGTTAGGGGTGGTCCACCCGCGTGGAATTAATTGATTATTGAAATAAATACCTAAAAATGATTTACAAAAATAATTAACGCGCTGTGGACCGCCAAATATGATGGGAGAAATTTTTTCAGAGCGATTTAAATTATTTCGCGGTCTCCTAGGAGTGTTGCACCCATGTAGCTAATCAATTATGACTATTTCCTATGAATTTGGAATTTAGACAGTAGGCGATAGTCTTCAAAACGACGGGAGGGGGTTTTAGACTTTGTTGGATATCTTTGAGTTTTTGAGATTTTACGCAACTGCCTGTCGAGGAAATATCAACACTAAGCGGACGATTTAACACAATAACACGTAGCTACCTATAGAGAAACTGTTTTCTAAGCTGTTGAAAAAATGTTTTCACAGTCAAACACAGTGATGTCGTTTTTAGCTTCCAGTTGCGATTAAATTTCCTAAAGAGTCTATAACTTACCCAGCGAAGCGTACATGCACATCCTAGTCGTTCATAATTCTTATTAATAAAAAGAAACATTAACCCAATAAAAAGTTTAAAATAACTTTATTATAATGTCATAAAAATTGTCTTTGCTATTTTATGTACGTTTAGAAACAATTTTTCGCACTTATTTGTACGTATATTATTTATATTACAAAAAACAGATACATATTATGTATAATAACACTTTAGATGTATATATATAAATTCTTAAATTCACTATAATTAATTATTACATCATACATCATACATATCTCGATATCTTTCATTCCCTCTTTTTCGCGTAATCATTCAGATCCAATCTCATCGCATAAAAATGGTTTATATTAAAAAGTTCCATTAAAGAAATAAATGTTATTTAAATTCCACAAAACGAAAAAAAAAAATACAAACACACTGATAAATCTCGCATATATCAGACGCATACAGTTGACTTATGAAAATCCTTAGAAAACGACAATTTAATCATCTCTTTTTTCCATAATAAAAAAAAAAGTCATTAGGACTCGTGTGTGCGCCGAAGTAACGATTTAAAATTGGTAATCGTCGCTCCAGGACAATCAAGTCGTACTTAATTTTAAGTCGACCTCAAGTCCAATCATTTATGATCCCTCAATATTACACAAATTACAAGATTTGGTGTCAGTACCACATTGACTCTACGTTATTTGAGGATGAAAGAACGTCGACATCCTCTGTGGTCACTGACCCTCGCTGTCACTGTCACTTTTGTCTGAAATTACATCAATCTATTAAGCTCATTTTGAAGTTCTTCAAAGCAACCATTAGAAAAACAAAAACTAATTAAAATTCACCTTTCTTCCCGGGGTAAGCATGACGCTTCAGTCTGTCATAGAGGTCATCTTTTGTGCCGTAAATGCTGGCATTGGAGCGTGCTAGGCTGTTCATTTTCCCTCCATTGTGTAGACTCTCTGCAAAAAAAAATTTTTCCCAATTAATTCATCTCTATAACAGCTTCAGTTATTTCCAAAAGTTATATATCTTGCCACTGTAAATATAATTTTTTGCTTGAAAATTACTACTCACCCTTCATATAAGTCTCATTGTAGAAGTTGGGCATCTCCCAGCCATCCTCTTCATCATCATAATAGTGAGCATAGGTGCTGTGATGAGAGGGTGCAATAGATTCAGCGTATGGAGTTGGTGCTCCATAATAAAAGTTGACCTGGGAGCCATTTTGATCTGTCGCCGGTGAGAGCATCTTCTTGGGCTCGCGTTTTCGCGACGCACGTGCACAGATCATCCACACGAGTAGTACGACAAAGATAATAAGAATAACCCCACCCGAAATACCTCCTACAATGTAGAAAAACTCGGATTTATCGGTGCAATGTTTGCCAGTGAAGCTGCCGCTGCATCTGCACGACGGTTGCCCCCGAGAATCCTTAATACAAACACCCTCGTTGTCACAGAACCCGGTACAAACGTCCGAACACTCGGATCCGGTGCCATTGTAGCCCGGTTTGCACTCACACTTGAATTCGCTTGTTTCAGGAATGAGCAAGCAGTAGGCATTGGCATCGCAGTGCATTTCTTCGCCGCTCATCTCGCAGGGGTTTGTACACTCAGTTTTGCTGGTTGCGGCGGGTCCTTTGGTGCTGGTATTCGGCGGACAAGGTATGCAGGCCGTCTGTTGAGGCTCCGACTGGTAAGTTCCCTTCTTGCACTCGACACACTGGTTCAGCGAGCCGTTCAGATGCGTTCCCGGCTCACAAACGGGCAGCGAGCATTCTTCCACGGCTGCCGAGCCCATGTTTGGGGTTGTTCGGCCCAGTGGACACGTTTGACACGCCGCCTGGACGCCCTGGGTTCGGTAGGTACCTTTGGGACATGGCTCACACTTTCCCTCCACTGCCAGCTGCTGTCCTGAGCCACACTCGTCCCGGCACTCCTCGTGCGACACTGCTTCCGCGGTTCTTGTCGTCTTGCCAAGTCCGCAGAGCAGACACGAGAAACTTCCCTCGTTCGGCTGGTAAAATCCGTGGCCGCAATTTCGACACAGACCTGCGCCGTCGTCGTAGTACTTCCCGGCGGGACAACGTTCTTTGCAGTCGGCTGCACTTCTCGCTCCTGGACCCACTGTCACGCTTGATCTTCCGGCTATCACGGGACAACTGCTGCATTTCAATTGACCGGACTCACTTTGGTAGGTACCCACTGGACAGGCTTCGCATTTCTTTGTTGATTCGTCGTAGTAAGTTCCAACGGCGCAAGGAACTGCAATTAAAAATTTGGATATTTAAAATTTTATTTTTTATTTTAGATTTCTTTATACTTACCGCAATCGGGGGCCATCACAACTTGACCAACTGGACACGCGTAGTCGGATTCCAATGTGAGTGATGCTGGATCCGGAACAGTATTAGGTAAAATATCATGAACGTCAAATTGATCTTCCTCGAGGATGAGTTTCTCCAAGAGACTCTGAACTGTCGCACGATCATTGGAGTTGGTATTTTGAATGGGATCACTGTAAAGCACAGTAAAATTTGATTAAAAATCTAAAAATAAAATAATTTTTAATGCTAGGCGCGTATATATACAGCCGTTACGCATCGATGCCGTTAAATATATAAGCCACCTTGTTATATTCTTCGTATTGTCCTGTGTAATATGCTCCTAGTTAATGTGATAATTTTTCAATCATGTTAATAATAGTCACACACATAAATTTTGTAAATTTTCACAATTCATCTGTTGAACACTCCATTCTAGGGGAGTTAGTAATACGTGCATATCCTTTTTGAATGCTTTTTGGGATGCCAGCATATATTAATTATGTGTAAATTGTGTGTCAACGATATATTATGAGTGATCTGATGAGTATGTATTTTCGCTAGCGGGGGATAAGTCTTACTTTATGGCCGGGAATGCTATCTCCACTTCGTATGTATCACTGCCTTGGCGTGCCTGTCTCGTTCTGATGAGGAAAATAAGGTAGATATATATTTATTTCAATGGCCCAACGTGTGGCTGGACTTTATAGTGGCTAAATTTTTTGATTTACATGTTAAAGTAATAAAAAAACAAATACTTACGGCTCAGCAGGAACTGCTGCAGAAATTATGTATGTTCCACCGTCTTCATCGCTCGCAGTGTCCCTCGCCACGCGCAATTTGTGGTCGCACTGAACGTCTATTTCCAAGTTTTTGCACTCTCGTGTACCTGGATGAAAAGTATAAATTTATTCTTAAGAAAAACTTTGAAAAATGCATGAGATGTGACAAGAAATATTTTATTTATTTTTTTTTTCAGGAATTTCAGCGTGTTCCGGGCATCAAAACACATCGAATGACGTATGGCAGACAAAGATTCGTCAACATCTTCAGCTGAGCGGTGCGATGGAACGTTAAAATTGAGTAAAAATGAGTATTTTTTCAAGTTATCCGAGCTAGATCAGTTAATAATTAAATTATTCCATGTTTTCCAGTTAAATTTATGTTAAGAATAAATTTCGTGATGGTTTGATAAAGAAAAAAAAATTTTTTTTTTTCTAAAATTTTTAAAGGGAGACCTCTTGGATATCTCGTTGTTTTCGTGATTTTTTTGGTTTTCTGCCGATAACTCAGTAAATACACGTCATATCGAAAAATTTTATTCTCGTTAAATTATCAAGCATCATATAAGCTACAAAAAACGTTATATAAATTTTTTTGTATCTCGCATAATTTTCGAGATATTACCGTTTTTTGAAAATTTTGATTTTTCAAAATATCTCGAAAACAACGAAAAATATTGAAAAATATGACTCTATATTTTTTGTAGGAAATAGAACCACCAATCATTTAACTTCTATAATATTTTTCGATATCTCGCTTAGTTCCAGAGTTATCAGCAAAAAACCAAAAAAAATCACAAAAATCGTGAGATTCAAAGGGGTATACCCCTTTCGAAAAATTGATGAGAAAAAAAATTTTTTTTTTTTTTCCTGTCAACCATCTCAAAAGTTATTTTTAAAGGTAATTCAACTTTAAAATAGAAATTTTACGTTATCTCTCCTTGAAAGGCAGGTCAAAAGGTTAAAATCCTCTAAAAATGACCCTTTCTTCGAGTTATCGCAGCTGGACTACCACACGTGTTTCAGGCATCAAAATACAGAAAAATTTTGCCACATGAAGATCATCAAAATTATTATCAATCGATCAAAATTTTGTGTAAACATGCTGAATAAGTCAGTGAGTAATTACCTTCAAATGAGTATGAGCAGAAATTCCAGTCGCGATTGAGCGAATTAACGGCATTGCGGACTTTCTGTTTCAGTACACCCTGACCTGCCTCATTGCACAGCACAGATGTTGGGAAGTTCATCTTAATTCTGAAGATACGTTGGGCGGAAGTAGCAGATGTACACGCTGGATAGACGACCGGCAAGTTTGGATCGTTTGTTGGTCTCCAAAAACCTTCAGCTCCACATGTATAAAACTTTGGAACTTCTTGCGAAAATCTAAGTCCGGGATTGCAGCTAATTTCGCACACTTTAAACTGTCCACCAGATCCCCAGTCTTTGCACTGCTGTGCCCCGCCAATCGGGTCAGCCAGCTCAGGACAAAAGTCGGACAGAACATAAACTTTGAAATTACAACTGGCCGAATTTCCTGCCTGATCGTACGCCACATAACTAATGTCGTATGTTCCCCAGAGCAGCGTTTGTCCTGATCGGTGTCCGCTCTTCTCCTGAATCTTCACCACACCAACATTGTCGGAAAAGTGCGGCTCATCCCAGGTAACAATTGACGATCCATTCTTTGCAATGACCCACAAATCACCGGGACAATGTTCAACCTTCGGTGGGATTTTGTCGGCTTCAAGTTGCTGACACTTTGGACCACCATAGCCCGACGGGCAGACCCGTTGGCCGCAGTGAGAGGGAACTATCCGCTCAACTCCTCCAACATTCTCGTCGTATCCGGCCCAAGTGAGAACCAGGCCCTGATACAGCACGGGTTCGGTCCGACAGTCGCGAACCTGCTTTTGAATCTCATTGGTCACATGCAGAGCCCGCGACCAAATCTGAACTTTGGTAAGATGTCCCTGGAAGCCAGATTCAGTGTAACTCTTGACATTTTCTCCGCTAGGTTTGCCCAGAACCGTCCAGCCATACGATGGAAGAGTTCTTCCACTTCCGTAGCCCAGGGTCCGGCTTGCAATCAGGCCCTCGGTGATGAGCACCAACTCTCCGCCACTCTCGCCGTTCCAAACAACAGCCACGTGATGCCACTGACCGTCATTAATCGTCGCATACTCGCGGAAAGGCAAGTAAACATCCTGCAGGTCGTGAAACAGAGAAACTTCGATTCCATTGCTGTGAGCTTGAATCATTCGTCGGCGATTGATCGGCACGTGGGGCGAGGAGACGCTGTAGAGCGTGAAGAAAATGCCGGCCTCGTCCTTCTGAGTAAACTGGACCCACATGGCGATAGTTAGGCTTTTTTGTGCGCCGGTGAAGAAGGGAATGACCTGTGCCGCGCGACTTCTCTGCGGATCTGTGAAGTACAGATCGTAGTCTACTTGAATAGACTTTCTACAATCGTCGCCAGTCAAGTTGAACGGACACTGACAGAAGAATTTGCCAGTCAAGTCGATACAGGTAGCACTAGGCGGACAGGAATTTTCTTTGCAATCAATAATATCATCTTCACAAGTTTTTCCCGTGTATCCCGGCGGACAGACGCACGTAAAACCGGCTCCTTCGTCGATACAAGTTGCGCCATTTTTACAGGCACCAGCTTGACAGGCGTCGTACTCATACTGACAGCCAATTCCCGTGTAATCATCGGGACACGTGCAGTTCAAACCCGATCCAAAGTCTTGACAGCGTCCGTGATGCATGCAGGGATTGCCGATACACCGTTCTGGCGCAGTTTCGCACTGTTTTCCATCGGTTCCCGACGGACACACGCAGAAAAAGTCTTGGAAGAGATCGACACAGGCAGCGTCATTCTGACACGGTGTATTCATACACATACCGATGTCTTGCTCGCAGTCTGTGCCCGTCCAACCCTCAGGACACACGCACTTGTAACCGCCAATTTCGTCTTTGCAGGTGGCTCCATTGAGACAGGGGTTCGAGGCGCAGTCGTTGATATTCTCCTCGCAGATAGCTCCGGTGTAGCCCTCGCGACAGTGGCACAAAAACTCGTTGTCCAAATCAACACAGCGATCAGTGCCGATTGGGTTGCAGGGATCGCTCAGACACTCATCAATCTCTGCCTCGCACTGCAGCCCGACAAAACCAGGTCGACACTTGCAGACAAAGCCCTCAAGTTGATCCACGCACGTTCCACCATTTTGGCAGGGATCAGATGCACAATCGTCGATGGTATGCTGACACTCCTGACCGATATATCCCGGTTCACAGGTACACAAGTAACCCCCGACTTGATCCAAACACTGGCCGTTATTTTTGCAAGGTTTGCTCGCGCACTCATTGATATTTGTTTCGCAGGCACTGCCGGTCCATCCAGGGTGGCATATGCACTCGTGATGGAACAGCTTGTCGACGCAGATACCGTTCAAACAGGGATTTCCAGAACACAGGTCGATCTTGTCGTGACAGCGCTTTCCTGTGAAACCCGGCGGACAATCGCAGGTAAAGTCTGCAATCAAGTCCGTACAATTGGCGCCAAGCATGCACGGTTTTTCTGCACAGTCATCCGTATTTATTTCACAGCTTTGTCCCTCCCAGCCTGGCGGACAATCACACTTGTAGCGACCCTGCTGCAGGGCAACGCACGTGGCACCGTTATTGCACGGGTTACCGCTCGCCGTGCACGGATTAATCGTGATGTCACAGTCAATTCCTGTATAGCCCGAGCGGCACAGACACGTGTAGTTATTTATTCCCGGCTCGTCCTTGCACATGGCGCGTTCGGGACAGTCGTCGTGAGCACAGTCGGACTTTTCTTCCTGGCAATTGATGCCAGAGTATCCATTGGCACACTGACACCTGTAGCCCTGCGGCAGATCGATGCACGTGGCTCCATTGTAGCACGGCTGAGAGGCGCACTCGTCGATGTCAATCTCGCAACGCCGCCCGGAGAATCCTGCAGGACAGAAGCACTGAATTCCGTGGCCCATCGGCACGCAGAGTCCGCCGTGGTGGCAGGCGGATTCCGTGCAAGTTGCTGGTTTGCAGGCCTCCCGCCCGACCGAATTCGAACCGTCTGTGTACATGTTTGTCGGACACTCCATGCAGCTGCTCGCCCCATGTTGCGGCTGGTAGAAGTTCTTCGGACAGGGAGCGCAGGGTGCTAGTCCGGTATCCGAGTACATGCCTGGTGAGCACTTGGTGCGACAGCGGTCTCTTCCTGGCGCGGCTGGTTGATAGGTAAATGTTCCTGCTGGGCAAGTTTGACAGTCTGTGTAACCGCCGACCGGCGGTTCGCCCGTGTAACTATTCCTGGGACACTCCAGGCATGGTACTAAACCGGTTGGTGAGTAAGTTCCATATCCACATACGGGAATGCAGTCATCAATGCTTTTGGAGCCGATTTCCTTTGTGTAGGTCCCAAATGGACAGCGCAAACACGAGCCCTGGCGGTCGCTGTTCTGATAAAATCCTTTGGGACAGGAGGTGCACTGAACTTGCTTCTCAGCCGCGAAAGTTCCGGCAGGACAGTGTAGACAGCGTGGCACGTCGTTTGTGTCCATGTTTAAAACTTCCCCGATGCTGCAGCTAAATCCACGCGAAATGGAAGATTTTAGAGCTCGAAGAGGTGGACACTGGTTTCCAATGGACGATACATTCAAGAGCTTTTCAATCACTGCACTTGCGTGCGGCACAGACAGATCGAAAATGAGATTCAGCGTGGATCCACAGAGGTCATAGAGTTGCGGTTGACGCACTGCCGGCACAATCACCAGAACAAAGTCCATTTTAAGGACATTTTCCTCCAAAAGCAGGGGCATCGATCTGATGAATGAAACGTTCATGTTTACATTTACTGCCGAGCAGCGTTGGGTCAATATGCTGTTTAGTTCCGTGTAATATTGCGCCATCAAGTCTTGATACTGCGGCAAGCAGGTTTTCGAGACTGCACCGTTGGCGCGGTATATCACGGACGCTATTACGTGGTAATCGGCCTGCTGAGTGTTTTCAGAGACGCAGTCGGGGACGACGGACGTAGGAGCCCAGTGTCGGTCGGGATCGCAGGCGAAAGTTTTTGTTGGCGCGCCGTCGGTGAATCTGTAACCCGATTTACACGTGGCAATGCACTGCAGCCCTTTGTCGCTTGGTGTGCATTTTAATGCGCCGTTTGCTGGCGGTTTCAGCTCCCAATCGACGCAGTGTGTCGCCTGGACTGACACTTGGAAGTGACAGGAAGCCCTGTTGCCACTCGAATCAGTTGCGTATACCGTAACATTTTCAAAGCCACCGATCGGGATGACCGCGCGGTCCGGGAGGAAAGTAAGTTTGACAGGACCCGAGGCATCCGTGGTATTTATTCTTCTTCGTGTCTCATTAAAGTTGACTGTATAGCTGTCTTGACGGTCGATTAGCTCAATTACGTAGCTCTGCGGGCAGCTGAGCTTGGGTGGAGTTACATCAGGTACTGTTATGTTAATCTCGCAAATAGCGACGTTTCCATCGTAATCAAAAGCCACATATTTCACGACAGTGTCTTCAAATATTCTCAGAGGTGTTTTAAAGCTCTGCGGCTTGACTTCCAGTCGGGCGATGCTTCCACTGTTGTCCACGGCCGTTGGCTCGGTGAAGTTTACCGGCAAGAGTCCACCGTCCGGTCCCTTTTGCACCATAATCGGCTGTTGCGGACAGTTTTGGAACACTGGAGGCTCATTGTCGACACACGGGGAGAATCCGTAGTCATAACCCAGCAGTGGCTCTACTGCAGGCTCATTGCAACCCATCAATTCAAACTTCAAACAGGCATTGTCCATGTAGCTGACTATGCCCAAGATGACAAATCGTGCCTGAACGTACTTGGGAAGTGTGATCATGGCTAATTCACCATAATTTCCAGGATCGCGCATAGTTAAATTGAAATTAGGGAAATAAACAACGTAATTTTCACTTTCTGCTTGCTTGTAGAAAAATCGAATTTCCGTAGGCCGACCAACAATGTCATTTGTCACAACTCCCTTTACCAAGATTGCTTTCACTCGAAATACCTGTCCAAGATCAACACTGACATATGTAAAGGCTTCCTGCTTGCCACACCATCCAGTTACCGAGTTTAATCTCACGTTTTTAGCCTCATAATTCGGGCGTTCGGAGGTTGCATTGATTGCTGAGTCTGGAATACGTCCAGACGCGATACCAAGTGGTCTAACAACCCGACACTCGGGTTCACGCACGCAAACAATGGGTCTTGGATTAATGAGAATGTATCCGGGTCTGTTGCAGGCAAATTGAACTTCGGATCCTTGCTCGTAGCTTCTTGCGATTTGAACACCATCGCTGGGTCGACCGGGATCTTCACAGACGGGTCCCTCGCACCTCAAGTCACCAAAATCCCACACGCCATTGGCCTGACAGCGAACGACATTGTCATGACGATTGGTCTGACCAGCAAGTTTGAAAGTATCTTGACAGCCGAAAAAGAAGGACGACTGGTACTTTGTGTCGGCATACTGACCGTACTCGGCGCCAGGAGTCGGCAGGGGCTTTCCGCAGTCCACCCGCGGGCAAGCGGGCTGAGAACCAGACAACCAGTAGTCCGGAAGATCGGGTTTAGGATCGTAGACACACTGTCTAAAGCCAGAAGTGGCGGTATTACGCAAGTAACGCCCGGTATTGCCACACTGCAGAGTGACATTTTGTCCAAACGGCACGAGGACACTTGATTCATCACTTCTAATGACTGCTAGACCCTCATTCTTGTCGTCGGGAAGCGATACGCACTTTGCGAACTGACACTGCGGCACAGTTCCGTTCCAAACTCCGCTAGAAGTGCACATGACCGCCGTGGAGCCTGCCAGGACATATCCAAAGTTACACTGGAACCTCACAACGTCTCCAAAGTGATATTGCAACTTAGTCGCCAGGATTTTGCCATTTTCCGGCGCAACAAGTGCCGGACACATGACGGGAACACATGTCTTGTTTCTCTGATAAATATCTCCGTCTCGCTCACCCGTTTCCATGCGTCCAATGGTGAAACCTGCTGTTCCATTGCCCTTGTACAGCTCGAAACCCGTGTTGCACATGCACGAATAGCTACCGGGACTGTTGGTGCACTTTTGGTGGCATCCGCCATTGCGTTGTGCGCACTCGTTAATGTCTGCGCACTCAAGTCGCGTGCAGCCCATGATTTCAAGCTTCACACAGGGCGCCACAATGTAATCCTGGATGCGGAACTTTATATAGCGTGCCTCTATTGGCGCAGGTAGGTTCAGAATCGACAGAGTCGGCTCAAGGATTCTAAACTCTACCGGAGTGCCGTCGGGGTTCGTGTAATCCTTGAAAGCATCCGTGAGATCATCAGTGTACTGAATTCTCATGGCTGAAGTAAAAGCAATGCTTCCATCGGTTCTGGCAACAACCTGAGTCCTGAAACCTCGGATTATCGTCGGAGCTTTCATGTCAATCATCACCCAATTGGTGCCGGGTTCAATGTTAGTTCCACACCAGCCGTCGCCGTTGTTTAGTCGCACTCCTGTCTTTGTGTAACCGCCCTCTGAGCTCGATACTGTGATGGACTCATCGGGAATACCGCCATTGATCAGGCCTAAATCTCCGATAGGCCGGCACTCCATTGTCGGCGCGAAACCGGCCTTACACTTGCAGGCAAACGCGCCCGCAGTGTTGACACACTCGGTTGTAGCCAAGTCACACTGGCTGGACGCACATTCATTAATGTCCTCGCATGAGGGAACATTTTCAAATCGCTGACTTGCTCCGCACGTGATAATGTGCGAGCCGGTGAGCTTGTAGCCACGGTTGCACTGAACTCTCGCGTCATCGCCGAAGAAATAGGCCTTGTTTGTGTCGACGACTGCACCGTTTTGAATTGTGGGCAGAATTGGGCACTGGGCGCGTGAGCACGTTGGCACATTGTCAGACCAGGTGCCATTGGACATGCAAAGAATTACGGGATGTCCTGATCGCATGTAGCCGGGTTCACACTCGAAACGCACGATGGTTCCGTAGCTTCTACCGCCGCCATTTAAAATTACCATATTGGCATTGGGTGCCTCAGGAAGTGGAGCACACTGTGATGCCTGGCAGGAAGGTTTTTTCTCCCATCTGCCGTCAGCCAGGCACGATATTTTCTCCGTTGGCCGACCTGAAGGGAAAGCAAAACCTGCGTAGCATTGATAAGTCGCCAGACCTCGATACGTTACATTCGACGAGCCGATGGAAAAGCCATTGTCAATTTGGGGCACAGGGCCGCAGTATACCTCCTGGCATTTTGGAATGTATGTTACCGACCAGTTGCCACCTTCCAGACACTCGGTCGTGATTTTTGCCTTGCCCGTGGCAAATTCCTGGCCCAGTGGACACGAAAATGTGATTATCGTGCCGAAAGCTGTGTCTCGACTGCTGGCAAGGGCACCTTCACCTGGTCGCAGAGCCGGACAATCGGCGGAGAATGTTGCCTGCCATCCGGGAGCACTTCTCAGCGCATCTGACACAAAACGAATGAGCATTTCACCACTTTCAGCCGTCAGGGTAATTTTAGGACGTGTGTTGGATGTAAAACCGTCTCCCGAGTGCAATCGCAGGCCATTTGTGTTGGATCCATCGTATACTTGGACGTAGTCGGTGTTGTGGACATTAAAGTTGGTGAATTTGAGAGATAATGCGCCACCTTTGGGGTTTTTTATTCGGTAGAGACACGCCTGGTTGTTCGGGTAGTCGTTCAGACCGTATGACGGCGATTGCACGGTGCCATTGCGCGCGATAATTGTCGCACGACATCCCTGAGTAAATCGGATGCTAAAGCCACGCTTGGAATCTCCCAGCGAAGTTTTAAAGTACAGGTAGAGATTGTTGCTAGTGGACATGAGTACCGTTGGATTGTCCTCGGATTTGCTGGTTAATCGAGCGATCGGGCGGCTCATTGGTGAGTCACCATCTCGAACAAGAATGTAATCACGATTTGTCTGTAGATCTAACTCCTCAATTTCCAGTGAAATAATTCTTCCAGGCTGTGCTTGCAGTATATAAAGGCACTCTAAACCACCAGGATAATTCTTTGGATATCCGGGTGAAGTTAAAACTTGACCCTGTGGCATGGCTCGAAAAATTCCACCGCAAGTCTGCGGTTCTGTCTTCCATGACGCTCTAAAGCCCTTTCGTTCAACTGAGGCATCTGTACTGAATTTAATAATCATAAAATTCGAGGCTGAAACAAATTGTTGACTGCTTAAATCTTCTTTTCCCGATAGTGTTGCCAAGTTTACGGATTTTTCCTCGGTTCGTCCACCTACGAGAATTTGAACAATGTCAAAACTCTTTTCCGTTTCAAATTCTTGAAATTGCAGGAGAATATTGTGACCCTGTGGACCCTCGAGAGTCCACTTGCAATTACTCATGGGTGTGTATTTGTGCGGATAGTTTGGACTTTCAACAACGTCACCGCTGCTTGCCATATAGAATTGACAGTTGTTTGGGCAATCAATCTCGTCGGAATAATCTCCACAATCATCCTGTTTGTCGCACTTGAAGGCCGAGTTGATACACTTGCCATTAGAGCAATGGAAAGAGCCTACAGGTTGTGAAATTTATGGTAAATTATTTCTCATTAGTTATAGTATTGTTATAAATTAATTAAAATTAATTATACGCGATTAGTTGGATTAATTTACCTGCAGGACATGCGTTTGCTCGACACATGAAGGGCAGCAACGACTCACAGGTTGTAAGTTCCCAGGATTGCTGTTGATTATCACTAATTGCAACGTCAACGCACTCGCCCGAGATTGGATCCGGTTGTTTTGATGCCCAGAAACCTATTGATATTACAGGTATAATTAATTTATTATAATTATTATATTTAATATTCTACTTAGAGTGTTTTTTTATTATGTCAGTATTTTTTGCATTTGTCACCGGAAGCGCAATTGACAAACTTATGTAAAATATCGCGGATTGCTTCAGACTTGCGTGAATCTTTATCAACCTAGTCTAGTCATTGTCGGAGAATGGGAAAAGTGTGTCTTCGTGCCGACGAGAAAGACTTTGCGAGTTAGTTCCGCATTTCCTGGTGACCTGGATTCAGCAATGTATCTGTGATGCTTACGTGAGTATTTTAGTATCATCGTATATACCTAGTATCCACGTGTGCATTATGTTGTTCAGTATACTTTGACTATTCACACTGCGTGTGAGTTGGCAAATTGAGACCGTAAAGTAAGAAAGATGCAGTCAACGTTTTATTAATTGCACCATTATAATTCTCAAGTCTGTGTGTAGCGTGATGTTCAGGGAAAAAAATATATTCATTGTAGATAATGCAAAAACATCAAGTGTGTGTTATATAAATACAAATTTACAAATAATGCGAATTCTAAGTATAGGGATTACGATTTAATTAATTATATGTGAAAAACAGATCCGGGTATAGATTGAAGGTTTTTTTTAAATATCTCAAAATTTACCGGTATTTTCAGACAACTTTTTGCATTTAATAACTTTTATGGCTTATTTAGCTAATAAAAAAAATTACCTATGCTAAAAAAAAATTTGAAATCTCGGTGTCTGAGGTATTTTTACGAGTGAAAAACAGTAAAAAAAAATTTTTTTTCTTGTGAAATAACGTACCGGCATATTGAGACACCAGCATACCCGCTGCAGATTCAAGGGTGTTGGTTCTCAGATCATCTAGCGACGCTAGACCAAGCCAGAATTTGTCTAGATGTCTTCCTGCCATGCTTGCCGACATGTTGTTCTCGCTGTAGGACTCCACGACCATCAATTCGCTTCCGTACCTTGAAAAGTACAATGGTTCCAGATAGATAAATATCATCAAGTGCACCTACATATCTTTAAGAGTTATGTTAATATACAAACCTTCGACATAGTTCAGCAGCTTTTTCCCACGAATGCCTGATGTTAAAGAACTTGTAGCAATAAATTCCCCTGAGTTCCCAACCTGCATGACGAAAATATTTATATTAATCAAAGTTCAATAGGCAGAACGTGTGCGCGCAATTTAGAGAAATGGAAAACTCAATGTGATTTTACAATTCAAACGGTGGATAGTGAATTTAAATTGTAAATTGCAGTTGGGCAGGGGCAAAATAATGCCTTTACTCGCTCTTGTTATTATTATTATTATATATATACTTTCGTCCGAAAGCTGGCTGACTGGTGACCCATACAGAGACGACGAGAGCCAACGACTCGACCTCGATCGTTTTTAGTGCGAGCTCACAAGCTAACGCCAAGCCATCGTGGATGGCATGTATGTAACACACCAATGTTTGTCAGACACAAGAAATACCTGCACATGCCACTGCTAAGGTATATATATTAAAAAAACTACATGTGAGTGAAGGAAATCTTTACGTGTATGAGCATTGGTGGAATTGAGTAGGTGAAACGCCGATTTCGACTTGGGCTTCTCTTCTCATTCTCTCTGTTCACGCAAAGGGGTTATTGGCACGTCGACCTAATATTCCACCGTTTGATCAATTAATTCCCCTGATTTTTCCATCGTGAAACACCTTCGTTAATATTTATGCACTCATCGATATCCAAGATTTTTTTCTTTTAAGTACCATGGACACCTGATTTTTTGATTTTTAGTTTGCATTTAGTTGGAACATGTCCAGATTTTTGGGTAAAACATTTCAATTTATATGGAATCTATTTTTTTTTTTTTTTGGATTAGAAAATTGACAAGAGTTTTATTGGCATTGTCAGTGGGTTTATTTGTTGTTTTTGATCATTGACAATATTTTCTTCGATTATGTAATTGTACTTTCATGCCTGCACATCTCTCGGACTTTTACTTTATCCGAAAGGTCAGAGGTGACGTTGCATATTACTGGTTAAGTTTTTTTTCTCACTCTTTAGCAATATCTAATGAGAAATGCTTTGTGCTATAATTTATTGCATACTTTCATCGGATAATGAATTGGAAAATAATTTTTTTAGAGTATTTAAGAGAGGAATTCTTTGAAAATCTTCGTTTTTGTGGTTTTTTTTTTTTTGCGATAACTCGGTAAATAAGTGAGATAAAAAAAATGTTATTAGAACTAACTGATTGGCGATTAAATTTACATTAAAAAATGTAAAACAGAATTTTCTGTATCTCCTGTAGTTTTTAAGAAATTCTGATTTTTGAGAAATTTGTATTTTTCAAAATATCTCAAAAACTACGTGAAATACAGCAAAAAATTATCCTACATTTTTTTTAGGAAATTAAATTTTATATAATTTCATTTCAATAATATTTTTCAGAATTTCACTTATTTTCCGAGTTATCGAAAGATTAACGAAAAAAAAATCCAAAACGACGCCCCTTTGGCATTATAATGATGCGACCTGATCGCCTCTGACCCTGAACATCATTGTATATTTTTGAAACAAGGATGATGACGCTGGAATATAGTTGTAGCATCGGAATATGTCAAACTCACGGTGCAGGAATGCTGTTCTTCCTCTTTCTCAGTTTAGACGGTGATTATATGAGCCTTGGGTCTGTGTATTCGTTAAAAAATTTTTGTAGGCTCACTCCCGATGGTTTCTACTTTTTATACAGAGTATCTTTATTGTCGATTATGAATTTTTTTCGTATTTTCCACATGTATAATACTTTGTTCCACTTTTCTCCTCTATACGCTGTTACTGACTGCGACTTCTTGTCACAATTATGTAGGTTGCTGATGCTACAGCGCGAAGATATACAGTTTTTTTGCCGTTAGATCCGACATGAGTATATTTAGCTCGTCCTAGTCGAACGCTTCTCGTTCATATAGACCCTCTCTATTTTTTTCCATGCGTGCTTTTTTAATTACAATTGTCGTGGTCAGTTTATCTTCACCTTGAGATGTATTTTTTTTTATTTTTAGCGATGGTTTTAGTTGGATATCCGACTAGTTTTAATCCTCAAAAAGCTGATAAACATTTAAATCTATCAGGAAATCACACACTAACGCATTTACCCACTTTATTTTTGTCATTGTTGGCTTTTTCCTTCAGTATCTTCTTTCTCCAAGTATATCTGTTATGTGAATGTGCCTCTTATTCCCACATTTACTCAGTTATTTCCTCATTTCATCTTAGTGAGCGCTTCATAATTTACTCCAACTCGGTAATTAATCCAATTTGAATTGTTTTCAGAGGTTTATATATATGTTATTCTTCTAATATTATACCACAAATGAATGATGATATCCATCAAGCTCGTGTACATTTATCATGCGAGTGAGAAAAAAATATTTTGAAATCATTTGTGAGCAAATCTTTTATGTTTTCTAAAATTCTTAATGCAATATGTTGTATTGGGTTCTCTTTTTTGTAGAGATTTTTTTTTCCTCTTACTTTCTCATGATATAAAACACCTCTGATGCATCAACGTAAGGAGAAGAAATAGGATATTTGTCTATACCTGGAAAGGTTCAAAGGAATTCCCCGAAAATAGAAAAAAAAAAATGGAGTTTATAGAGATGCGTATGGTTGCAGCGACTTACCGCTTGGACAAGTGAAGATGTTGTTGGAAACCTGAAATAAAAAAAACACATGAATTTTAATTTATAAAATTTTCAGAATAGAATCTACAAGGTAAAATTGTACAGTATTTAATGGCTACTCGGATGAGAAGGTGCTGATGACATTACTGACATAACGGTTAATACATTCCAACGAGATCGTGAGCTGTCTTGTGATGTGTGCAGGTGGTAAGGTGTATTAGTCGCGACACGGGTGTATTTCATGAAGGCAATGGTGATGTTACGTGTGTGGTGAAATAAAAAAACGAGCATGATAGAGAAGTAGAAGAAGAATATATACATTCGCTTTCAGTTTCCATTTTTCTTCTTCAGAGTACTTTAATAAATCGTCCTTTCTACTCTCAATTCCGAAACGTATTTTACTCGTTCGCAGATTACAGTGTTTCCTAGGGCATAATAATGATCCCTCAGAATGTAGTTATTTGTATTATAGACTGTTGAACTAAAACTCCTTTTTGTGGTGCATACACAGTACAGTCAGCAGCACACACAATTGCAGCCTCGCTTTCACTGTTCCTATATGTATGTTGTGTATGAACCAATCTGACGAGAGACTATATGAAAATGTTGTGATGTCGGCATCTCAATTATTCCATCGAGAGTAGAATTTTGCGCGCAGAATTAAAAAAAAATCACGTGCCGTAAATAAATTAGGTAATTTTTTATTTTATTTTTGCTTGGAAATATTGAAAATAAATTTTTTTATTACCTGAGATGATGCTATTTGAAGATGGCATAGGAGTACGGCGACCCACGCAGCCGCCACTGTTCGTATCAACATTTTTCTGCAATCAAAAAACACAAAAAAATAGATTAGAATTTTTTAGTGATTTCTTAACAGGGTAGATTTAATGTGAAGGGTGAAGAATAATCTACTTTGGAGCCAATTTCTCCACTCTCTACTAATAAAAACGAATTTTGAGGTCATGTGAACTATTAAAAAAATTTTTTTTTGAATCATTGAAGCAATTTTAATTGATAATAATATGTATAATGTTCTCCGTTTCGACCACGTCGCTCAGTTCTTCCCGGGCTTTCAATGAGTGCAGACGTGTGCAGGCGTAGAGTGAGTTAAAATTGCTTTATATTACTACTTTATAAAAGTATCTGGCCGGCTAGCACACGGAGAATGTGACAAATAAAGAATTAAATAACTATATTGAGATATCTAACTGAGTATAATAACACTGGTTTTTCCTCTTCGGAATTTGTATAAACTCTTCCTTTACACTGTCGCAATTTTTTTGCTTTCAGAGGAATCCTGCAGAATAAGGCCATTGCCTTTATTATCAGCACCATCCAGAGGGTCGAATTGCAGGGTCGACTACACCGCTAGTTTTGTATTCCTTTTGGCATCTCCCAGTATACAGTCATACATAACAACCACTCTCCATCCGCGGTGTGGTGGTAATTCAAGGATCACATAAATCCACTTTTTTCAAGGGTCGTCATTGTATATAGTAAGAAAAAAATATCCTCAATTCTAAAATGCATTTATACATCTACAGAATTTACTTTTACACAGAGAAAAAAAAAAATCAAGGATCCGAATATAGCGACATGTTATCCGGTTAGCATATACAAATTCCTCCGAGTTTCTCGGCGACCAAGGCGATTGCATACCATTAGCGGTGGGCACGGTGAAATGTCAAAGAATTCTTCGTTTTTTTTTTTTTTTTATTCATTCGTGTATAACAGTACTGAAGCAAAACATGGCTGCGAAAAATTCGGATTAATTTATGCAGAGTTTGAGAAGAAAAAGGAAAAGTGTGCTCTAGATGGAATCACTCGTGGTCGTTGAGAAGAGATGAAAGGACATGTACATACTACTTATACTCAGCTTGTTGTAATGTACATGCTGTAACTTTGATTCATTGTACGCAAGAGAGTTGTATGTGACGCAAGTGTAGAGCGCAAGAAGTCACATCATTGGGCTCTACTGCCTCTTGTCGAGTTCCGTGGGAAGTATTTATCAGGAAGCATTATAATTATTGTCGTCAAACTCGAAAGTTGCCCATCCACGCGGCGATTAAAAGTAGCCGGGTGCGGTCGCCCAGTTGCAATTGCCTTCTTTCGCAATACTCCTATTGTTATATCATTTTATTCTTTATTTCTGCTGCTGTACTTTGCTTTTTTTTCTCATTCACGTAAATAACTGGAACAAATTGCGTGAGATCGAACTTACAACATTCGGATGCCATTAGTAACAGAATATTTCACGTCTTTTTTATTGGAAAGTATGTTCGTCCACGTCCCTGAGGAGTGAGAAAAAAATTTTTTTTTCTCTTCCACACTCATCAAAAAAGACAAAATGAACATCTAGAGTCGGTTATTGCAATGTTTAAAGTGAGAAATATATTTTATACTTATATTTTATTAGAAAAAAATGCTACTAACGGGTCTCTGGTGGTTTGATTGTGTAATTATAATTTTAGTGAAGTCATGGTACTTAGAACGAGGATATAGAGCGTTAATTGAGTCTATAAAAATGCGCTGGAGAAAAAATATCTTCGCAAATTAAATCAGATCTAATTTAATCAGTGATTTCTAGAGTAAATTATGACACAAAAATACGTTATTTAAGCTCAAATTATAATTTTGACGCAATTTCAAAGTTATATTAGGTCTGGTTTACATATATTTGATCACGTAACACCAGATTGGAGTAGTTTTTCACGAGTAACATGTTTGTTATGAACAACTTTCAATCTTGAGGTCCTGGTTTTATCATTAAAAAAATCCAATTCAATGGTTCTTCGCTACTAGGAAGGAGGTTATTCTATAAAAGAGCAAATTCACTGAAAGAATGCTCAATTCATGAATGTAAAATTGTAACTGACCTGCAGTGTTTTGATAGTTTCCAGGTAAAGGGAGCAGAGTAGAATGTTAGGAGGAACAGAAAAAATACATTTATAATTGGAATAACGGTAATGAAGTGATTTCCGGGTGTCAAAGACATGTTGAACGGCCAAGTGTTGGGTCTGCCTTGTCAGTTCATCTTGGCCTCGACCGAGAAAACCAGTATGACTTGTATCATATATATCACACGCCCATATGTCGATCTCGCGTTTCAGTTTACTTCCGTATACCGATCCATACTGATCTTCGATGGATTTTTCGTATTTGCTTACGTCCTATCCATTTCGCATTGATGCATTATTGTCATGTCTAATTGGCTACTTGGTTCGGCAAGCATTCAACGAACAATGCTACCTGTATAATAGGTTCGTTAGCCGGCCGGGAATATTGGTAAACCGATGCCACTTGGATGGACGCTAGAAAGTGGATTGGGATAGTCCGTTATCCAGCTCGCAGTCCATGTTAACGGATCGTATAAAAAGCGAACAATGACTCTTCCCAGGTTTTCTCGGGCTATAAGAGTGTTGTTGGCGCCTGTAGACACGGCAAACGAAGCGCAAAATACGAATATATGCTTACCAGTATGTACATGTTCACTCTTGTACACAGCATTCTTTAGCCCACACCCATATGAGCAGGTTAGATTGTATACACAATATATTCACAGTAGGTCAACGAACGGTGATTACACAGTCACGATAATTTCATTTCCGGATTCGCGAAACCTCCTGAACTATATTCTGATTTTCTTTTCATCACAAATATCCTTTTGTATATCTATACACATATTCTTTTTACTTTTATGCAAGAAAAATTTTTGTACCGAGAGAAATTTCTTGTTTTACCCAGAGGGAGAGCAGCCATTTTGTATTGCGCTTGCGGACGATAAAAAAAAACATGGTGTCGTGTACCTGTTACGAATTCAAAAATTTTCGTACGTTGAGAGAACCTCGACCCACAGCTGCAGGCACTTATCGTTCGGGGTGATAAAAGTCGCGGTAATTTTTTTGTTGTTGTAAAAGGTTTTTTTTTATACTGTCATGAAACTCGCGGCGGCAACTGCGATGCTGACTTTAACCTAGATTTTGTAATTTATCTCAGCGCGTCTTTGTAGATTCTGCAGTCTGATGACTGGAAGGAAATTGTGCATTCCAGTGGCACAAATTATCTACCACCCTTTCTCCTGATAGCCAACCTATACCTACACATAACGGTCTCTTTTCGCTTTGGAGTGTATATCTTTTCGGTCTTCCGTTGGGGCCTGATGCCGATGTCGACGTAAATGTATGTGTGACAACCGGTAATTGCTACGGTACTGCTGAATAAATGAGGTATTTAAATAGTTCAATATTCGTTTCACGTATATCTACAATCATTTCTATCCGTTTTATTGGAAAAATACCGGTTGTTTCAACAAGCCAAGTCCAGAAAACGTCATTTCTGACTGTGGAATTTTTCGAGAAAGTTGCAAAAGTTTTATATATATTTTTAATCGTTATTTTTATAGATGTATTTCCCATCATCTTGGTGCCATGGCTGTTGTTGCAGAAAAAAACGGAATATGCCATATAATCTGAGTCACCTTGCAGAGCTCGATCGCTGATCGCCAATGGAATCACTGAATCAATCATGGATCAGTACGAGTAAGTACCGTTTTTCATTGTCACGATGAGACTTCCGTTATGCCTTAAATGGGGTCTCTAGAAGCATCATGTTTCCGATCACAATTGGGCATCGCAAGGTGAAGAGCCTCCTCATTGCCGTGCGACCATTGACACGAGAAAAATTCCAAAGAATTTGTCACGATGATTTTTTAATTATAAATTTCACCTCGAAAGCTATTTCACCACGTTTAAGAGTATATCTTGAATAATTATAAATGCGTACAAAAATTAATATTGGCCTAGTTTTAACGCTTGCTAGGCTATAATTACACGAAAGTATATTAGGATATAAATAATGCTGTTATAGGAACAACAAAAAAACCCGTTAACTGCAGATTCTAATTTGATTTATAACTATGACTGTCTTTCATGTTGGAGAATCATCGATTATATTTCTAATGCTTTACATAAAAAAAAATTGTTTATCGTGTCTGCATGTTATTTACGAAGCAATTATATCGTTGATCTGTTGTTAAATTCACCGAGGATTATAATTAAGTGTGGATAAATGTATAAGTATTAATTTTACTGTATACAGGCTCGTTTACCAGCGCAAGATATCACACAGGAGGTTTATAGACGTAGTCCATTGCCGGATATTTAGACATGGAGAAAGCTATACCCAAGAGAAATCCCGCGATGGCTTTTTATGGCGAGAATGGACACTGGACCGATTGAATGGTCTTGAAATCGTGATTGTCATCAATATCGTGATAAGAAAATGTCAGACACTTTTTTCCAGATGAGTTATATTGACTGTAAAAACTTGTATTCCATTGAGCGCGAAAATTAACCGGAAAATAAATGTACCCCACAGAGAGGGAGACAGAGAGAGCTTTCAATTCGTTGAAGGTGCCTACTGCACAGAAAGAGAAAAATGTCAGTGGAGGATTTTGAACGATCAACCGGGAAAGAATGGGGATATTCATCTTGAAGGGACAAAAGAGCGGGAAGTGTGCGTCAACGCCGGACAATACACCAAAAAAAGGAGAAAAGAGGTCTCCACCAGCAAATGAAGCTCAAAACATAAACTCCACCAGGTATTGTATACAATCAAGAAAAACAAAAAATTTGTTTTGCTCCTTTTCTTCAAAGTGATGCGTTAATTTTTATCCACAGTGCAATGATGCATCACACAGTTTTTTTAAGAAATAAAGAATACATATAAACTCGAAAATTCACCGAAGAATTTTGCCAAATAAAAGGCGATGTGCATAGCGTGCTCGATCGTGCGTATTTCTTATCGCTTTTACTCCTTCGGAGTTTGTCGACCGAAACGCGATGAGCTTGCTGATGGCTGTTGGATATGAAAACACGTGGACTGGATCCGGGAAATCTGCGTATTACCTTGGTAAAATAATTTTTTTAACTGAGACTGCAGGATAACGAAGTGAAGCGAGAATGTAGAGATTGAATTTGCTCATTATTCCAGAGCACGCACAGGCATGCCAAGCGATTATGGACCAGTGAGGGTGTGGCAAACATGCTTCTAGATTCCAGATGGCAATTTAAAAACAATTGCGACAAGATTCTGCGACATCAGTCATCGACTTTCTCGGGTAAATCTTATTGTTTACCGTTGCAAAATTGAGTTTTTATTCGTTCTAATACCTGCAGGTTTATAATAAGTCTTTCAGAGTAGATTTTGCGTGCATGGACGCCACCACAGACCCAGACACCGGCTGTATACATCTGCCTACAAAGAACTCTGACTCAGACTCCCTCTACTCCTGTCCGTTCGTGTATAGTCCAGGGAGTTGATCGCGCAGGAGGTGCATTCAACGTCCCTCGATGCTATATATATTTTCTTGGGTGTCTTGTATAGGTATAACTATCCAACCCGCCTCTCTTTCGTTTCACAATAATTTACGGCATTTATATATGCGGCCTTGGCAAGAAAATTCGACATAGGCGTATAAACCGTGGGATGGATTTTTTTTAGCGTATGCTTAAGGTATGTACTGAAAATGGTAATACTTTCACTTTAGGTGTTTAGAAATTCAGTTATAAACTGTTGTCTATTTCAGGAATAATTTTCCATCGATACAACACTTACATCTGCTCGTGCATTCACCTCCTCTGCCTCAAGTAGTCCTTACACAGCACATGAACACTTGAAACGAGTCTTTTAGCTTCCTAGAATTCAAGACTAAATCACTTAAAAACTTGTCCGGCCACTGCTCACTATATTGCTTTTTTAATATGTTATCCAGACGAAACCAAATACCTTGGGAGGACCTCACGGATTGGATTCAGGGTCACGGAGCTCTTTCCCTCCGGCCCGACAATACGAAACTGAAGCCTGCAATGGAAGCGAGCCCAGGTGAACGGCTAAGGCTGTCTTTTACCTACGGACTGCCTCGTCCAACAGAGAAAGAAAGCCACGAAGAAAAAAAAGGCGAAGACTCAGGAGGAGGAAACTCGGCGACAGTCGGCTTTGCTCGGCTCTACGTTCGCCACCGCGAAACACTCTTCCAGGGGTAAATATTTTAATCATTATAAAATAACATTATAATTATTAACAAATATCATTCATATTACTCACTACCGATTTTTAATACAAATTAGTGGGGTAGATTTACTTCAGGCCTCAGAACTACGTCGTTGGAGCATTTTCTTTTGCGAATATCTTAGAAACCATGCCTCTTACGAAATTTTTCCTCTAATCCTTTTTTGTAGATCATAATAATCTCTGTAAAAAAGGTTCAGAGTAATAATTGTGTAAAATCAATAGATTTTGAAATATTAGCCAAAGAAAATCCAAGTGTCATTCCAATTGGAATTGTAGATATTTTTTGTTTTTGTTAAAGTTAGTAATGATAATTCTTATGTTTGAATAATTATATTTTTTAAGTAAATTCATGTGCAGTAAGTGATGGTTATGGTTGGTGAGAGAGGGGAAAAATACTGGTGATGTCGATGCTCGTGTAGAAAGCATCTGGTCACCGTTGCTTTAAATGTTTTATCGCTGGAGTAATGCACACCTGTAGCTCGACCTTTAATACAGCCAAGCAGGAAATCTATACCGCACCTCGATGTCACTCTTCGTCAAGCGTGAGCATGATAAGAGTTATTTTTCTACCCACAATTGTCCTACATTATACACAAGAATTTAAATGGCCAAAGTGAATATTTTCAATTTTTTTGTTTGTTTTCTGTGGGGAATGAAACTGATATCTATGAGATATTTTTCTCTTTTTCAATTGTTTCGAGATATATCGTGTGTTTAATGAAAATATACTGGCAGGGTATTCCCCGTTAGCAGTTATCAGGTCTGCTGCACTCTACCAGGCGTTCAACTCTGACGTGCTCGACTTCCATATACGCTTTCTTGTGCATTTAAAAATATTATAAATATAACGGGGTGTATTATTGCTTATATAGTTGCCAATAGATCTCATAAAACCAATGATATCACCGGTAAACACTCGGATTTCATGACTACCACATTATAAAATTTTTTAATTTGTCATCAAGTATGTTTTTTTTTTCTTCAAGGTAATGAGCAACTGATGAAGCATATTTTCAGTCATTGACCCGAAGTATGCATAAACCATATGCTGACATTTTTTTTTTTCATTTCATGTTGGTATTTCAAATAATTGTCGTGGAGAAGAAAGTGGGCCATGTGAAATTTTTGCGAATAATTTTTACAAGAATTTAAATTATTAAAAAAAATTAATTCAACATATAAAATAATTAATTTCATGCATAAAACGTTTTATTATCAAAATTATTCAATTATTGATGTAGAAAATTACTTGGATATCAGTTAAATTCTCATTTCAGTGATTGTAAAAAAAAAAATTCTTATTTAAACTCGTAATAATTTGGATTAAAAAAATCATCTAGTGAATTTTAATTGGAATTAATATCTTTATGTTACGCGATTTATCAAGTAATTTCCTTTAGTTGTTCATAAATTAACACGATAAATTACAATTAGTTGATTTTTTTTTTCACGGATGCAGGATCCAGTTTATTCTATCCACGTGTGCGTTCGGTTATGAAGACTCACGTCATGTCAATAACTTTTAATGGTAATGAAATCGTGTCATGAATGAACTTAAGCAGGTATTCCAACTTTGTTGGACTAACTGCAATGATAATCGCGCGGGCTGATGGCTTATTGTGAGCCAGGCGAGGTATATATAAGTATGCTGAAAAGCTGACCAAGGGGGGTGACGGCATCGCGGCGTCGTCGACAGGAAACTCCCAAGCGTAACGGGAGTTACGCCAACCTATACCTACCTGCCGCGCTTTTTGTGATGACTTTGATGAAGAAGAAAACAAATCGCCCTATACAGTTGCAAATAAATTAATATATAAACCAATTCGGTCAACGTGCATGATTAAATTTTTTATATTTTTCATATTTTAAATATTTTCCAATTTTAAAAAATATCAAAAAAATTATTTTCTCATTATGGATTGAAAAAAATTTGATTTTTTCATGTTTTCACATAACTTATTGCTTCATATATCTCAACATCTGATACTCAGGAGTTTTATTTTGAAATAAAATGTAAAAATATTTTTTTAATGGACGATAAAAAATTAATGGATAAAAAAATTGTGCACTGAACCGTATTTTTTTATTTAGGTTATGGATAAGAGTATATATTGAACAAACTAGTGATTGTTATAGAGGAATTTTTATTAGGCAAAGTTGAATGATGATAATTGTAGTCAGAAACCTCATTTTTTTTCTTCTTACAGATTGTCTTACATCGAGCATTTAAACATCTTTGCGCGATAGTCAGTGAAGCACGCAGCTGGAAGAACGGTACTATATCCCCATGGACACTAAATTATACATGGGACGACGTATATGCCAGAAGCGAATTACATAATCAATGGGCGGTGCAAAATCGAGTGGAAATTCGAGAGCACTCTTAAAAAGATTCTGAAGCAATAAATTCTTTGAATTACTTGTGTATATATGTGTACCACGCGAGGAAAGGTGAATTACCTGTTTTCTACTGTGCACGTTTAATATTTTCCCTCTCTTCGCATGTACATATAGAAAATTCACCTATAATTATGTGTGTTGAAAAAACTGAGATTTTTATGATCAATATACACATAACTGTATGAGTTTTCATTTTAGTGGAATGCTGCAGCGGAATGCAGCATGGTTTGGAGAAAAGGGCCCTCGGATTCGGGATTAAATTGCCGAAGAGTACAGAGTGGAAATAAGAGGCAAGGCGAAAGAATGTGCAAGCGAATGAGGTCGCTACCGTTGAAGGCTATAACTGCTGCATGGCACATACTCTGTTTCGCCTTCTCACCTCTTCTTCAGTGGACTTTGTGCTGCACCGTTCACATTCTCAGATGACTAATTCATGTGCAAGTTATACATATTTGCGCTCTCTCACACAGAGGTCATTCGCATACATGTTTAGCTTTCTGCAACTATCGCCCCAGGAAGTTTAGATTTTTAGTTTAACTGTACACGCACTTTATCGCCTTTGGTTCACGTAATTTCTCCGCTACCAACACGCCGGTAAATATTTAACTTGGAAAATTGCCTTATAATTATCTTCTAATTTTACCCTCGGTAATATCGACATATATAATCACGATGAAAAATCATCCATTTTTGTTTCTTCAATTTCCAACCAAATCATATCGCGTGACTATAAAGCCAAAAAAGTGTATAAAATTATTTTGCTGCTTTAAATCGAAATATCTTCGAAAATATAGAATATAAAAATTTTTTTCAAGAAATCTTTTTTGTAGAGAATTTTATTATCTACAAAAAAGGTTGTTAACAGAATTTATCCAACTCGTATCCTTATCAAGATATAAACAAGTAAAATGGTCTCGATTTTTTTGGTCATATACACTTTTGGATGCATAATTTTATTGAATTTCAGTATAGCATAATTTTATCTTTATAAAAAAATTATTTCTATAATTGTTAATATTTAAATTAACCTATTTTTTCATAGTAGAAATGTCTATTATTAATTTTTTCTACGTACATACAACAAATACACGATTGCAATTGTCAGCAGCCACTAGAGTATTTAGAGGCTTATTTGCATTTCTGAAGCCAATAATTACCTGGCTGTTGGGTCGAATAATATAAAATTCGTCTTTTTGTAGAATTACAGAATTATTTGGATACTTGGCAACCTCTTCTGCGGCCATCAACGATCCACCGGAGTACTTCAATGACAGGCAGATTTTTTTGGCTTGTTCATGAGTGTTGACGGGCGTTGGATGGCATTCAGTGTGCCAAATACCTTCAGTGCGGCGTATGACCTCACCTGTGCCTGATCTGAAGTGAATAAGAGAATTATTTCTGCTTTCGCATATACACTGACAAGAATAAGTCTTACGGTGCTCCAGGTAATCCTTTCACTGTTAAACATAAAAGTTCATCCTCCCCATTTTCACAATCATCTTCACCATCGCACACAAAGTCTTGTGGAATGCACGTGATGTTAGTGCTAGAAATATAATGTCACAGTTTGTTACCATGTGGTTTATGCGGTGTAATTAATTTTTTATACCACATTTATCATGCAAACCTGTTGACACACTTAAAGTGTGCATTAGTACAGCTACAGTTATGATTTTTCTCGTCACTTTTGTCATAACAGTGACGAATATTATCGCATAGACGTTCAGGAGCGGTTAGGTTGAGATATCCAGCGCAATTGCAGGTCGCTGGCTCGTCGGTTCCGTCAGAGCAGTCAGGCTTTTTATCACAATACGTTTCCTTTGAAACGCACTCACCGTTTCCGCATTTAAGCTCATGTTTAGCGCAGCCTAGAATATTATTTTCTTTTAGTTGGATTATTATGTATATGAATCGCACCGGAGCAATCTCTGATGAAGGAACTTACTGCATGTTATTGAAGCGTCTTTTTGGCAGATGAGCTTTTTTGCTTCGGCAGCCTCGGTCGATTCGTCTTCGGATGTTTGACAGTCTGAAATCCCGTCCATGACTCTTTTCCAAGGTATACAGAGTCCTCGTTGACATCGAATTCCATCACAAAAAAGGCTCTGAACATCGTCGCTTGTCGTGTTGTCTAAGTGAAATAGAAAGTATCGCGTTTTTATAGGCAAAATATGATAGATTAAATTTTTTTCGGACACAATAATGAATTTTTTAAACAATTAAAAATCATAAAACTGCGTTACTAATGTCAAAAAACGTACAATTGAGTTTTTATAGTTAGTTTTGTTTTTTGAGTAGAATAACTCGATGCTACGTCAGCCAAAAACAGTTATTTTTTTTTTATGAGTTGAAATAATTTTAAAAATTAGTTTTTTTGATGGAAAATAATTTTTTTTGGTCAGATTTTTTCATTATCTCGATTATTCACCGAGTTATCACCAAAAAACCAAACGAAATTGTCAAAAAGTCGATGTACCACGAGATTGTTTCCTTAAAAATTTTTTTTTATCTTAACCGAATGGTCTCAAATCTATTTTGAATATTCAAAATAAGTTTTTTTAATTTTAAAAAGGCTATTTTAATGCTCGAACTCGCTATTTTGACTATTTAGTAACGCAATTTTTTGTAAACTAACTCACCCATAGCCTCCACTAATCGAGCATAAATTCTATCAATGCTCATTAGAGCTTGAGGAGTCTCAAATGTACAGGATATATCCTTGTCGCTAAAAATAGCTGCAGGATACCATCCACTTGGTCCAAGACAATTCACAATGCCACTCCAATTCCCAGCCGTATTATTATTCTAAATGAGTTTACACATTGTTAAAAAAATTAATTTTTATCAAATTATATTTAATACCTGACATTCAGCAACAGATTCATTATTTTTATAGTAGCATCGATGACATGCATCACATTCATCAATAGTTGGCTTCAAACGTGTTACTTTCATGCGACCTTTTGGGTCAGTTGCAAAAGTTATACAATCGTCGAAGTCGGTTGGCGCTGAAAATCTTTATAAAAAAATCAGATAAATACAATTTCTATTGAATATATATATATATAAAATCACCCACCGTTTTTCTCGGAAAATTGCTTGAGTGTGTCGAGAAAATTTCACGTCATTTCGGTCGATACCCACTAATGATATGTTCAAACCATCTAACGGTTTTATCATTTTGATATTCAATATTGATTCATGCGGCCCAGAAACATACTGATAAGCTACAGACAACCCTGTATGCACCTTTGTATGGTTTATGTTCAAGCTAAAAAAATTTTTTCATCAGTTTTTTTCTCCCAAAGACGTGAAATTGTATCTTACTCGATGTTTTTCGTGCATTGTGTTGTTGTTAAGAGCCAATTTTTGTCCAAAAGTGTTGCTGGACAGTGATAACGACCCTCCACAAAAATAGCAGACTCCCATGGCAGCATAAACGTTTCATTTTGATAAGTTGGATGTTTATAAATAAAAGATTCCATAGGTGCGATAGGAGTTGAAAAACAAGTTAAATATGATGCAGTACAATTTTCCGGATTATCAATGGAATATTCTGGCAAATCAATGTTTTGATTTAATGGTTTTTTTCGCATGATTTTGAGATCTCCACTGTAAACTTCATGACCACCAGCCCAAACATTTGCTTTCCTGTCAAAATAATTCATATTTAAAATTTATTTCAATTTTTTTATCAAGTTTGTAAATTATTTTGTTTTACCTGAAGCCTAAATAATTACACAGTTCATTGAAATCTTCTTGATAATTCTCTGAATTCATCCAGATAGCTTCGGTGAAACAGGCAATTTTCCATTGTCCATCAATTTCATTAATCAAATAGCCATCAGAACGCAATTCGGGTCGTTCATCGGCATCCAGTGTCACCGTAGGATAGAAATTTTCGATTGTCGTAGTTTTAGTGAGTCCATCTGCATTCACAAATATTTGTTTCAAGTGAGAAAATTGAATTATTTCATTTTGAAAGTATTATACTGACTGCAATCCAATTCGTCTTCATTTAAAGGACAGTTTCTAACAGTGTTACATTTTTCTTCTAGGGGAATGCAAACTCCACTTCGACTGCAGAGAAATTGCGCGTCGTTACATAAATCTACAGAAATTAAGCAGGTATGATATTGATGTGAATTAATTGGTGGAAAATAAGTGGGATAAAGTATTATTCTCACTGCAATCTTTTTCGTCGGTGTGGTCGGCACAGTCGACGTGTCCGTCACAGATGGCTGCAGGATAAGACTGCTCAAGGTATTCTCTGCAGTTGCAGTCGACTTCATCAGTTCCGTCCTCGCAGTCCAATTTTTTATCACACACGGCCTCGATAGGGATGGTTTGAGTTATTCTGTAAATATTTCTTCATTTAAATAACCAATGGTTTTTTTGCCAAAAAAGGCGTATAGTTTTTTCTTTTATTAAAGTTAGAAATAGTTAGTTAAGACAAGAAATTTTTTTTTAATTTATGAAAGGGTGTATCTCTTCGAAATTTGACATTTCTCATCATTTTTTGGTTTTTTAACGACAACTCGCTAACTAATCATGATAATGAAAAATTTTATAATAGTTAAATGATTGTTCATTTAATTTTCTACAAAAAATGTCGGATAAATTTTTTTCTATCTTTCTTAATTTTTAAGATATCCAACTAATATTCAAAAATTTGTAGTTTTCAAAATATCTTGAAAACAAGTCGAAATTTTGAAAAATTTTACTCTATATTTTTTGTAGAAAATAAAATTTCCTATCTTTTACCCTTGATTATATTTTTCGTTATCTCATTTATTTGCTGAGTTATCGATGAAAAACAAAAAAAAATCACAAAAACTCGAAATTTCCAAGGGTATATACATATATGCTTTATTATTTTGTCGGTAAAAAATTAGATTAGTTGGGCTTTAGCAAATTTATTACACTGAAATTTTACCTGTAGCATGTGAAGCGAGGTGGCTCTGGGTCAGGAAAATTTATTGATTGAAAATCCGTAGTTGTTGATATAATTTCACCGAATGTGGCATCCGTAGTCGTGATTTCACGTTGGCTAGTAGTTCCTTCATAAACGCCAGTGAAATTACTTGGATCAATGGGCAAGGCAGTTGTATTAACGCTCAACACGTTTGAATCGGTTTCATTTGTTTTTACACCTGCTTCATTTTGTTGTCTAGTAACCGGAGGTTGTATTTCTTCTGTGTTATCACCAGCTGCTCGAAATCTACTCTCTGAGCGATTATTTCGGTTTTCCGGATCGATTTTATTAACGGTTTCCCTGGTGGTCAGATTGTCACAGTTGATTTCGTCCTCTGCATCGAGGCAATCAACAGTTTTATCGCATCTGCTCGTTTTGGGCAAACATTTTCCCACTCCTGCGCTACACGTGAATCCCTGACACTTCTCCAAAGGCCTGTGTCTCTCATGTGTTCGATTATCCTCTAAAAATATTAATAAAATTTATACCGATCAATTTATAATGCTCAGGTTGATGCTTACTCATTGTTTCTCGGATCCAGGGAGTTAAAGCGCAAAGATTTGTGTAAACTCCTGGCAAATCCGGGCGTGCACAACCATCTCCGTGGCTGACGATACCCGCAGTGTACCAGGTCGATTGAGATACGGACTGTTTGCACATCAAGGGCCCACCGCTGTCACCGTGGCAAGAATCTTTTCCACCTTGCGGTATACCTGCGCAAATCATTGTTTTGTTTCCGTCCCATTTTTTCGGACAACTCGACAGAATCTGCAGATCAACTTCCATCAATTCGTTCGCTAAAAAAAAAAAAAAAGTCGTACAAGTTACCCGTAGATTTAAAGTTTATGGGTAATTACTCAGATTTTCAGCTACATCTATTATTTTGGCCATAAAAATCGACATTGAGATATTGACAATTTTTTTTTTAATGTTAAATGAATTTGAATTTTATCGATGAAAAATAGAACTTTTTTTTTAAATTCAGAAATGTTTATTTGTCGATTTTTAATGATGCATAGGTGGAGCCGCGATACTGAACAATTACCAGGCTCATGAATCATACTCACGATAACGCCCGTTTTCTTCGACTTGTCCCCATCCAATTACCGTGCATATTTCATTAACTGCCGGTTGGCAGGGAGCGTTTGGCAAACAAGTCGGCAAGACCCAACGGTTATATATCAACGGCTCTTTCAGTTTGATTAGCGCCAAGTCGTTGAGTATTTCGTCTTGAAACGAGTAGTTTGGATGAAGTATTACGTATTCGGCATCGCGAACTTGCACCATTGGAGCGAAGGAAAAACGTCGGTAAAGCCCAGCGACGATCTGATAGTAACTTCGTCGATATCTACGATAAAATGATAGATAAATAATTATCGGAAATCTTATTCTTTAGTTTAATAACTAAAAAATATATGTTAGAAGGCTGTTTTAAAATTTTTGATTGATCGGTACACAACAAAGCCTTTAAAAGCCATAAAAAAAATCTTCAATAATTGACACGTACTAATGATAATTTTAATTCAACAGGATACTAACCCCTCCATGCAGTGGGCGGCTGTCATAATCCACGAAGAGTCAATGACAACACTTCCGCAGATAAATTTCCCATCGCGATAAATCGCTACCATCCACGGCCACGATTTAGGCTGACTCGATTTGCCTCCTGCAATTCGAGGCTTTGAAAAATCATGGATACGCTTTGAAAGCCACTTCTGCAGATCCTCATCTTCCATTATATCGTTCGATGCCGCTCGACGAGCCATTGGATTCCGCGCTGCCACGAGGAGATCATCGTGAGACCGCACCTGATCATAATCGGACGTGACTCGGGTTCCACAGGACATCGGAGGACACTTGACAAATACAGCGTGTGCGTCGCAGTCCGGGACCGTTTCAATGCGACCAGACGGCTGCATTGAGATGTAGGACTCCTTCTTGATGTCTTTGATGACGGGAACTGTCTCGATTGTCAGAGAGTCGTTGGAAAATTGGCCGATTTCTGCCTGGCATGCCTCGATAGCCCAGGATCGAGTTGGTGTACACACTGGGTGCCATTTCCCTTCGTAATTTTTGTGCAGATATCCGGAAGAGTAACCCACTTTGAAGGAATCATCGTTGCGTAGGAAGGATGCGGTGAGAATGCTGCACTCCATCTCGTCCTTTCCATTCTGACATTGCTCCAGACCATCACATCGTTGAGATATCGGTAAGCATTTTGAATCAGTGTATTGTCTAGTCCAATCCTCACAACTAAACGATTTTTCATCGCATCCTGGTGGAAAATATATATTTTATTGGTATATATCAAGTCAAAGAGGCAGTTTGATGTTTTAAAATGTAATATCTTCAAAAATACTCAAGATATATTTTTTTCTCAAAAGACCTTTTTTGTAGAGAATTTTATTACCTACAAAAAAGGTCTCCAACAAAATTTGTTTAATTCCTATATTTATTGAGATATTAAGCAAATTGAGTGATTTAAAATTTTCGACTTTTCTATTTTAAACACGCGGTATGATTGCTGTCATTTTTATCGACAGCCTGAAAAACTTTTGTTTTGACCTCGTGTCGGTAAGTTTGCGCGCGCTAGTTTTTTTTTATCACGGGAGAGAAAAAGGAGCACTGCAGCGCTATCTTCTGAGCCGCTGAATGAATTGCTTGCAATCCGGTTTGCTTGCATACGCATTCACCGCGATTTTCTCGGGCATTTGTGTGTGTTTTAAATAAAAAAAAACCAAACTTACCGAAACAGCCAAGCTCGTCTTCACCCTCTGGACAATCGAAGTAACCATCGCAAACTAGATTTTTATTAATTCGTTCGTGACACTGACATTTTGTCTCGTCACTCGCGTCTGGACAGTTGATTTTCTCGTCACACCAATTGCGTCGTGGAATGCACACGCTTTTGTCATCGCATTGAAAGAAATTCGGTGGACAGTTACTACTCCCATTATCTGCAAAGTATGGAAAAAAATATTAATAATCTTTGGTAAGAAATTTTTTAAAACAAAATACTTTATATTTTGACATACTTTGAGGTGCTGGGGAATTTGCCAACGCAATTTTGTCCTGTTGTACTGCTGCTGGCTCGTCCACAGCCGTGCGAAAGTGATTTGAATTCATATTGGCATTAGTTTCGGAATTTGATACACGAGATATTTTGCTCTCAGATACTGTGTCATCCTTTTTTTCTTGACCGAGATTGTTAGACTTGTAGGGACAAAGAATTGGAGCTGATAAAAAAGTGTTTGAATCGGAATTGTATGCAAAATATTTCGATGGATCATAATTCTGGAATTCAACGGGTGTAGCAGCTCCCTCGGATGATGTTGGACCTTTTTTCGGCGGTATCGGCTGAATACCTAACAATCCGAGAGGCACAAACGGTGGTACACCTGTTGGAGCATTGTAAGGTAATGAATCTAATGAATCTTTCGATGATGATGAGTCCACTAAACGTGGCAGAGGTACAAAGCAAATTGGAAGTATCGATTTGAACCATTGCGGAAGCTGTTGGGCTTGATTATCTGTTTTTGCACGCTCTTCTAGCGCAATACTTGCCGAAGTTGTTGATATGTCAGGTTCTGTGGTACTAAAGTTGATTATTTTTTCATTTTTAGAATTAGATGTGAGCTCATTGCTGCGTTTCATCCGTTTCACGCGATTTACGCTGAAGTAAGTTGGTAAGTTTAATTTGTTTTTTTCATCTTCTTGATCCAAAAAACGAAAATTAAAAACATTAGTGCTTATAAAATCGTCTAGAACATCGTCAACTACTTCTATCTCGAAATTTTCATCCAGTTGATCCTCAGTCGTGCTCTCTGAAGGTAAAATCCCATTGAATTCTTTATTTGGCGTGTTAATTTTCTTCGGAGTTTTTTTATTCACTTCATTAATGTCCGGAAAATGTGTAGGATACAGCTCTGAAGATGTTTCAACGTTTATCAAATTAGCCGGGTCGTCATGATGTTGAATATTAATAAGATCGTATTTTGAATTTAAATTTAAATTCTCTGTGTTGATTTCTGTAGAAAAAATAAGTTTTATGATTATATAGTAATTTGATTTTTTTTTTTTTGACAGAAAAGGTGTAAGTGGTGAGTTGGAATACATTTTACCTGATTTTAATGAGTGAATGAAGAAATATCCGAGAAAACTGATAAATATAAGTGTCATTGTTACTGAAATGAAAAGAAAAATCCATTTGCAACGCGTCGAGACGTTGAAATAATTTAACAGTCGTAAGTGTTTCGTATTTTTCATTGGGTTTTGCCCTGAGAAATCAACACGCATTATTTTTTCATGAGATTCCACCGACTCAAGAACAATGTCTTCCAATTGCGGAGTCAACTCTTGTTTATCATCCATGGGAGCTGAATAAAATAATTTATTACAGCGTAAAACAAAGGGATTTTGTGTGCTTATATTTTTATAATTTAAACTACTTACATTTTCGTTCGCCCACGTTGTATAGTGAATTTTCAGGTGAAAATTATGTTTTTGTCTCTTTCAGCTTGCAAGACTGAAGTTGAGGAAAAAATTATACTTGGCAGTTCAGGAGACTCTTAGTATACTGAGCTAGTGTCAAAGCCATGGGAAAATTTCACTTGCAGAAATAAGAAACTTGGATAAATTTTGAGGTGTCAGCAAGGTGAGAATATGACACAGCTCTTGACTATGTCGACATTTTATACATCAGGTTAATGTCCTGCAAAAAATTTAAAATTTATACGCATTTTAACCTTAAAATGGATGACTTTAGTGAATATATCGTAATCCAGACTGCTTTAATTTATTATAAATAAATAAATTAATAATTTATTATTATCTTGTAATATGTAAATGGAGTACTGAAAATTATTAATTATTTTCAGGCAATTAATAAGCATCGTTCCATTTTTCTCCACTGTACAGTCAATCGATTGGCGACGAGTTATGCAAGATGTTTCTTCTTCTCTTACTTTCTCCTCCGGACGTAGGGAGGCCGTTGGTCGCCGGCGATCGAAAGTAACAGTTCTAGGTGAGCACCATTAGTAGAATTGTCGAGCTTGATATTTATTTATCAAAATACAGGATTTTTAGGCATCAATCTAATCATTTTTATCCATTAAAATCAGATCTAATATCCAGTTGAGTGAGTCAGTGATGTCGGAAATTGTGAATTCAGACGACGAAGAAGAAGAGGAGAGTGGCAACGACCAAACTTAAAATCTTCACAGACATTGAGGTATGAATAAAAATTATTTAGTAAGAAACAAAAATTTTTTCGTGGTTCAGACGGTCAAAATTCGCAATGGCTATTGAGAGAGACGCGGAATGCGCGTGTTGTGAAATCACTCATGCAAAAAACGGGCCTCATTCGAGTCAAGGAAAACCTGTACTGATGTATATCAGAACAGTATTTTTTCATCGTGGATGTGTTTTGATTTGCGCGAATAATATCGCAGCTCTTTGTCAATTGTACGTGTGGTGTGTAGTAAGTAAAATTATCATTCTAATAAAATCATAATTATACAAACTTCCGCTTGCATGAGACAGTTAATATAATATATTTGAAGGCAGCCAATGAGTGAGGGGCATAACGCATGATTTCCGTTTTATGCTTGACCGTTAGTTGAGTGTATCTTTAGCCACGTGCGCTACACACCGGCTTATGTAGGTAGGTATATATACGCGGGATCCACAAAGTGGTAGCTGAGAAAGATCTGGAGAGAAAGAGACTATGAGAGATGGAGAATAAAGAAAAGAGTAGCACAAAGGCAAATCTTAGTCTCTCTTTCTCATTCGTTGCATGCATGCGCGTTGATATTTTTCGGCGAGTTAAATTTTGTTATTGTGATAAATTTGTGGTTTACTTGGACAATTAAACAGTGAGTTGATACTATTATTACTATTATTACTGTGTTGCATAGTCATAAGAACAGAAATGGAATTTTTTCTTTGTTTCAACATTTTTTAAATCGAATATTTAATATTTATTGCATCAGCAAATTTTTTGCCATGAAATTTTCGTGTATATCAGCGTAAATATATATTCACAAATCTCAAGTAGATTCATGTGCTATATCACGTTCTATAAATAGTTTAAAATCTCAGATTTTTATATGAAATGATAACTTTGTGTGCGTAGTACTTATAAAAATCACGGTTCCGACGTGTAATTTTTTGATAAAGAGACTCAGTATAGGTGTGTAGGTATATAAGTTTAATGAAATTGATCATGCGGTCATGAGCAGTGAGTCAGTTTTATCCAGTGATACCTAAGTATATTAAATTACTTAGTTATCTTCTTGAGTTATCGAGTGAAATGTTGGATACTTCCACTACATACATATACACCAATATATTTTGACGCGTGAAATACTGTGAAATATGCGCATTAGAGCGTTATAGTCATTAACACTATCTACTTATGTATTAATCCACTGGAAAATTTTGGTTAGATTCGACGTAAAACATATTGGCGCCACGTGTACTAACTTTTATAAAATCAGTGTTTGTGTAATTTATTGAGGTAGAATTGTAAATATCGGTATCTAACAGAAAAAACAACAAGTGAGCATTTCATTTAGGTAACAATTAAATTTATTTTATGTTTCTTCGTTTTTGTTAATAATAAGGTATTTTTATTATTAATTGCGAGTAGGTGTTTTATGAGAAACTTTCTAATGTTTACCTGATATGACTAAAACCAAATACGGCGAGAGATTTGAAAGTGAGAGAAAGATAATTTTCTTTTCCTTATTTTTTCATTTACAAAAATGCATTATAATTTATTTAATTTTTATTTGCAAGTATTTTTAAAGTTGTAAATAATTCATATTAACCGTAAAATAAGTTAAAAAAAAATTTTTTAAAGCGTTATTAATTAATAAGGCGTTTTTATTAATCGAAGGAATAGTTGAAATTTTAATTTTCTACAAAATTACGGCTATTTAAATAGAAACTTTGAATTTTTGACAGAAATTTTATTGAAAAATGGTTGATAAAAACTAGAAATTATTATCGGAAATCGTATTCTTTGAGCATTTGTTGAATAGTCATGGTCACCGACTTTAAAAACACCGTTTTAAGCAAAACGTGTTCAAAGTTGAACAACTAAAAAAAAATATTTCAACTGGATGTAATGGCCCTTAATGCTGAAAATTTATTTTGGGTAATAATTCTTCCTGGAAAAAAGCATCATCCTCATGTAGATCTTTTTATACCTCGGATAGTTGTAAAAAAAAAAATTTATCCCACGCGACTTTGCGTGTGTCTGATAAACGTTCAATCAACTTATGTACATATTTTGCAGTGCCGAGATATATATATATATATTAACTTAATTAAATTATAACCTTCAAAGTATATAATAAATTGATATGGTTTGTGTGTGCTGTCATATGTGACAGCACACGATAAAATCCTAGAGTAAGCTTTTATCGCGTGACTGAGCGCGTTGAGTTGTTTATGTATTGATCGTGAAGAATCGATGGCCTTCCCCACGATTAAGATTGTTAAGGCAGCAGCAACAATTGGTATTCACACGTTGATTTTTCGACGATGTTTCATTCCAGTAGCGGCAAGCACACAGAGCGAATGGATTCACTATGGACCAGCAGGCCAAAGGCCTCATTACTCATTCTTATTGCCTCAATGATTCTGCCAACTGTCATTGGATCTTACGATATTGGCGTTGGAGTTGCTGATGCAACTGGTCCCATTGCAGAAATTGTTTTTGTAAGTATACATTTTCATCTAACCACCAAATTAAAAGCTTCAAATACTCTTTTAATTTTATTTTTACAGATGGGATATGCAAAAATCGATCAGAAAGGTGCTGGACTTCATCTTCGGACCTTTGCTCGCACTTTTATTGTCGACGATGGCGAGCAAAGATTTGTATTTGTCAGTGTTGAGAGTGCAATGATTAGTCATGATCTTCGAGCTACTGTTAGTATCTTGCAAAATTTATGTCAATGAGTTTTTTTTTTTCAATTCGGATATTTTGTGATTTCAGGTGCTCCGCAAGCTTCAACGTAAATTTGGGGATTTATACACTGAAAAAAATGTTATGATAAGTGCAACTCACACGCATTCCAGCCCGGGAGGCTCGAATTTGTATCTGCTATTTGACCTGAGTACTTTCGGCTTTATTAGACAAACTTTCACCGCTCTAGTCAATGGAATTGTGACGGTATATATATTTTATTTTAAATCATTGATTGTTTTAGGGCTTTTCTGCTTAGTAATTAAACTGTTATTTTTGCAGAGTATTGAACGAGCTCACAATGCAGTTGTACCAGGAAAAATTTTTCTCGGTCGAGGGGAAATTCTCGATGCAAACATAAATAGGAGCCCACAAGCTTATATAAACAATCCCGAGGTTGAACGAAATAAGTATGTAATATAGATCATTAAAATTAATTCTAGAAAACTCAATTTAATTTCAAAGTTACAGAATTTCTGGTTTAAAAATTGAAAATATTTTAATTGCTAATATCTTGATAAGGATACGAGTTAGACGGATTTTGCTAGAAATCTTTTTTGTAGCTAATAAAATTTCCTACAAAAAAGATCTCTTTACAAAAATTTCTATCTTCTATAGTTTTGAAGATATTTTTATTTAAAACAGCAGCGTAATACTTCATAATTGTTTTTCTAAATTAATTATAAAAATAGTTTGTATAATATTTACTTTAATTTAGGTACGAGCACAACGTGGACAAGATTATGACACAGTTGAAGTTTATCGCAGCGGACGGCCGACCACTAGGTGTTATTAATTGGTTCGCAGTGCATCCCACAAGCATGAACAATACTAATAAGCTCGTATCGAGCGATAACGTGGGTTATGCAGCTCAATTGTTTGAGAAAAAAATGAATAATGGCGCCATCATGGGACAGGTAAATTATAAAAAACATAAACACGTCATTTTCTCATAAAAATAACCACATCAATCGTTTTTTCGTTCAGGGATCCTTCGTGGCAGCTTTTGCCTCCAGTAATTTGGGCGATGTTTCGCCAAATACTCGAGGCCCCAAGTGTGAATTCTCTGGCAATAATTGTTCGGTGCATTATACGTGTCCTGGCAAGAATGAAATGTGCTTCGCGTCTGGACCAGGTCGAGATATGTTTGAGAGCACGAGTATTATCGCGCACAAGCTTTTCAACGAGTCAATGGTGAGTTTAAAAATTTTTATTATCCGCAGACATTTCATTCAAAAAAGTTCTAGTGATTTCTAGAGTTAAAAATTACTTTCAAAATGATATTTAAAATTTTTCTAATGATAGAAAATTATAGGTAATGTATTTATTTTCAAATTTATTTTATTTGACTCTTAAATTTCACTGGAGCCTCCTTAAATAACGTTTATTATCGACTAATTTGGCGGTACGACAATTGAGAATCTGTGTAAAACGATTTTCTCAGTATTTGCCATATCCGTAACCTGAATGGCTTGGATAGACTTGAGGGGCGACGTATTTAACCACAGGAATTGGGTGTACAGTGGGGCCAATTTTCTTAACAACTGCGTTGAAGCCATTGTGAGCATCGGCAGTATAATCGACAACTCGTACCGAGCCATCAGGTTCATTCAGGCTGTAAGATCCCTTTACAACATCACCCTCCCGGACTTCGTGTTGCGTTTTCACGTCGCCGGTGTGTGGATCGTGCACTCCATACTCGTACGAGTACTTGACCGGTTTCTAGAAGCGATAACAAATTTTATTAGTGCTAAAATCATCATATTTCTTGCAGTAGATTTTTCTTTTACTTACATAGGACTCGTAATGTGGCTGATTATGCTTGTAGGTGGAAGCATCGTGATATACATAGGGCTCCGGGTATCCGTAGTCATAGCTTAGTTTATTTATTTGTGGAGCTACGTATGGTGTATGAGATACACTGTATCCTACGTGTGAACCTCCGTATCCGGAATTGTAAGGTCCATATCCGTAATCTCCATAGCTCTGATAACTAGCCTTACTGACGATCGCTAAACTCGCGAGGATGAACAGCTGAAAATAACAAAATTTTTTTATTTTACCCTTTTCTATGTATTTTTTAATAATTTTTTTAAGTTTTATAGTGTTGAAAATTTGTGGGAAAAAATCTCGAAAGATGAAGTTCAGTTTTTTGAGAAAATTCTCCATGGAATTTGGGTAATTTAAAAAATAATCCTGGTATTGAATATTACAGTTGATTGAATTTTTCTTTAAAATTCGTTTGAAGACTTGTAATTATTTGAGATAACACTTTTTTAAAAATTTTATTGGTACCTTGTACATGATGAATAGTTGAGTTAATTCTCTGAGGTGAGATGACAATCGACTGATAGTTATATTGCCGTGATCAGAGTCTTTTATACTAAGCAACTAAGTTGTCCACTGCGTTGTATTACCCCCAGCTTTAATCATGGCTGGTTTGGTTGTGCAATTCAAGGACCATTCATTTGTAATTTTATTTTTGTTAAATGTGTTTCAAGCAACCGAATGTCGTTGGGAGTGTCTTGACACTGGCCAAGGACAATTGTAGAAAAAACATTCACGGGAGTGAACTTTTTGAGCGTGAGAAGGTGGAAAAAGAAGGGTTTTTTCCTCTTCGTTTTATTCCTCAATCGTGCGCTGTAGGAAAGTGCTAGATTAGACGTCATTGCAATTTCGAGCAGAAAAATCGCGTTACGGATGGTCGCAAGACTCCAAGGTGATTATAGTCAAGTGAACATGGGTCAATCGAAGAAATTTACACGAAAAAGTGCAATGAAATGCGCATTATCACGTGACAGTTCAATTTATTTGTTATAGATACAGAGATCTGGTTTACTAATTTATATTTATCAATATTTCTTCATTGTAGTTTTCGATATATTGTCTATCACTCGCGTGAAATATGTTTCGAAATTCAGGAAAAAAATCGCTGCTGCAGCACGTCTGATCCATATAGACACAGTTCCGCCTGATTGGATATCTAATGCCAGCCTCAATGATTGATATTTTCTCTTATGCTCATATGTAATAAATTGTATAACTTGCTGAAATCATATCATCTAACGATTTCACAACAAAAAAAAATATTATATCGAGCATTGCAGACATATTTTTGAAGCAAAAAAAAATATTAACATGATTTTCATGTCTTTTATGGAATATTTTGATGTTTTTTTGCACTTTTTTGAGTTTTTAAAATTGTGTGAAATGCATATAAATCCGTGAAATAGTTTAAAATATTAAATAATTATTTTTTTACTGTATTGCGTGCTCAATAGAATCCACTGAAAAGTTTAGAACTTGATAATGAGCTAGTATCTTGATAAGGATGCGAGTTGAAAATATTTTATTAAGGACCTTTTTTGTAGCTAATAAAATTCTGTACAAAAATGGTCTTTTGAGAAAAATTCCTATCTTTAGTCGTTCCAAAGAAATTTTGATTTAAAACAGCGACATAAATCGTCCTATACGCCCTTTTGGCTTTAGACAAACGATTAATTTTTTTTCTTTATTTCTCAAATTTATTAAATGCATGATAACGATTGTTATACAGAAATTCTCTTATTTATCGATTTTAAAAAAAGTTTACTACAAAATTTTTTTTGTCTTTATAGGAACAGTGAATAAATATCTGAGTTTAAAGGGGAAGTCTTCTTATGAGTAAACCGCGTAGAATTGACGAAATAAAAGAATAAGAGAAATTCATTAAAATTTCAAATTGCAGAATTTATTACATACAGTATATTTGCTTTAATTTATAAATATTAAAGTTTTATAATTTTTTTTTAAGTTGGAACTAGTAATCGTCATAATTTTCATCTGAAATATCTGTCTCCTGATAAATCGAAGGCACTGGATGAATAGCATGGCCAATTTTCTTAACAATAGCATTAAATCCATTGTGATCATCGGCAGTGTACTCAACCACTCGGATGGTTCCATCAGCTTCACGTAAACTGTAGGATCCCTTGACGGAGTCTCCGTCGCGTGATTCCTGTTGATTCTTGATATCTCCAGTGTGGGGATCATTGACTCCATAATTGAATGCATACTGTGGATATGCCTGAAACACATTAAACAAAATTTCATAAATATTCGAATATTCTACGTAGTTTTCAATAAACTTACGTAGTTTGTGTCATGGGAATAATTGTTATCGTAGCTAGTGTAGGGCAATTTAAAAACTGCCTGGTACAATATGGGCTCTTGAGTGAATTTATTTTCGTACACAGTATTGTAGCTCAATGGAATAGCTCGACTTCCCACTAGGCTGCCAATTAACACAGTCAAAAGCTGGAAAAAAATGAATTTATTAGTTACGTTCTCTTGCTCAACTTATTACTTCATGTTTTTGTTTTTTTTTTTCTTTCTATCTTTTTCAATTTCGCTTTTCAATTTAAGACAATTAATTAGCGCGTACCCGAAACATGTTGATTGATATGGCAGACTCTCATCAATGAATTCCAATTGTTGATTGGGCTGCAATTTATACAGTATTCGTTACAGTACGATGATTATTGGTGTTCACGTGACATTGAGGTGTTTCTAAATTGCAAGGACACGACATAAATTTCATTGTTTCTCAAGATCGTTTTCACAGTGGACACACACTCACACACACGTATTTTTTTTTAGTAATACTTTCGGCTATTACCAACAAAATCCTAGATCACGTGGGGTAAAGTTTCTTTTTTTTTTTACTGTTGGTGATAATCATCTTGGAATTCGTCGCTACACCCAATTACCACATTTTTTGAAGGCTTATAAGTATATATTGTGTTGGTGTTGTGTTGAAAAAAAAAATTAATACAATCTCAGTGGGGTTTTTATTTTAAATACTGTGTGAAATTGTCGACTTTTTTAAATTGATCGAAGTCAAGGTGATGCGCCGCTCGTGAAACAATAACGTACTGAATATGGAACGACTTTTTCTTTCTTTAAACTTGCAGTTTCTTCTTCGTTGTTTTTTTTTCACACATCACTTTTTTCATAATAAATAACTTCCGAGTGTATATAGCAATGGTTTCTTCAAATATGAAAGACTTCCGCTTTCTTTTCAGTAAAAGTCAACCACTGAGATTTTTGCTAATATCAGAATATGGTTATATACTTGTTGCAGATTGTTATCAGTATTTTTCTTGAATTTTAGGAGGGGTATATTCAGAAAGACTTGAAACTAATAATTAAATTAAAAAGTCATTACAGTTAAATGATTGAGGATCAAATTTCTTATAAAAAATGTCTAATAAAGTTTTTTTTGTATTTCCCTTAGTTTTTGAAAATTTTTGGTTTTTAAAATATCTCAAAAATAAAGTAAAATATAAAAAAAATTTATTCTACATTTTTTGTAGGGAATTAAATTTCCTATTATTTCAATTCAATTTTTTTTATTATCACGCTTATTTATTGAGTTATCGAAACAAAAAAAAAAATTATTACACACCAATGCTTTCTTGGCACTACAGTGACGCGATATATTTTTGTTGTGTCCATTGTGTGTTTTGAGACTCAAGTTTTCCAAGAGCACGTATATATACTTGGCAATGCATGCACTGTGAAAGAAATTTCGCAAGTTTTCTTATGCAAATGCGATCATTTATCTCTCTCTTTCTGCTTAGCTACGCGATATGAGAATGTTTTTCTATACACAGTTACAAGAATATATTTCGCAATAAATTTTCGTCACGATTCTCATCTCTTGTCGTGAGTCTTTCAAACGCAAATTGTTCTACGTTTGCAATATAAGCGCATCAAGCTATCTACATATTAGCTCCTCATTTTTAGTAACAAATTTCTATATAAATGCATTTTATTTTACAATTAAAAAAAAACAATACAAATTCCTTACATTTTTAGTCGTTTACAATCGAACTGTATTTCTCTCCCTTAACGCTATAAAAAATCAGATTAATTTTTTTCCAACTAAAAACCCACCATCATGAATAAATCATACTTTTTGTTTTGTTTTCGGCTTTAAACAATAAAAAAATACAAACACACGCACTCACACAAACAAAACAATTTTCTAAATTTGAAAAAAAAAAAAAAAAAAACTTAGAAATGATGTTTGTCCAATTCATATTCATAATATTCTGGACTTTGCGATACGTATTTAGCAACAGGAACTGGAGAAGGATGTGCAACAGGTCCAACTTTTTTAACAACAGCATTAAATCCATTGTGATCATCCGCAGTGTACTCAACTATTCTGACACTTCCGTCAGGCTCGTTGACACTGTAAGATCCATGAACAACATCGCCATCACGTACCTCATGCTGTGTTTTAACATCACCCGTGTGTGGATCATGAACACCATAATTAAAAGTATACTTTGGCGGTGACTGAAACAAAAAATACAAAAAATTGCATTTAAAAAAAAAAAAAAATAGAAATATCTATCCGAAATCTTTTTCCTTAGACTAATAACTGAAAAATATATCTGAGAAGACTGTGTTAAAATTTCAAATCGATTCGTTGAGCCGTTTTTGAGATATTGTAGTCACCGACTGTGAAAACACCTTTTTTTAAAGAAAAAAACACGTTTAAAGTTTAACAGTTATTGCTCCAATCTAAAAATTTTTTTTTGGCGATTTCAACTGGATATAATTCCTCAAGAAATTCCACAAAGTTTCTTCCTGGCAGGGAGCTAATTATTCGCCGAGAAATATAGACAATTTGTGGTGTATTACATAGTAATCGTGATCCTCGCCGTGACTGTCGTGATGGTCGATGGCATGATGAGGCTCGTGATGTGCATGGAACGGTGCTGCTGATACTGAGTGAATTGGTACTGAAATTGTTGGAACTGCGTGATGGTGATGGTGATTCTCGTGCTCATTTGCTAGTGCCTCATAGCTGGAGTAATCAGGGTAGTAGGTTCCTTCATCGCCGTTGTGTCCGATTAAGACTGCCTCATGATATCGCCACAAACCCAATGTCAGCAACAAACTTAAAATCTGCAATTTATAGGAAATAATTATTAAATTCTTAACATCTAATTTATCTTTGTCAATTTGTAGAAAAAAAAAAAAAAAGTATACGGAAATGAGGTGAGAATGGGAAAGTGTGTAAATAGACTTTCGTTGGTCACCAAGTCATTATGATCTATTTAGACATCATCACTTTCCCATTTTTTCGAGTGTGTCATCATATGTCACTCTCACAAAATTTTTCTTTTTTATTCAACGTGTCTGAGAGATTTTAATTTAGTTTTTTAATGGTTTATTAGTTGGATATCACGATGAAAAATGCACTTATTTGGTTTATCACTCGCGTACCTTGATCATTGTTGCGAAAATAAATGCTCTGAATAGGTGAATCGGCTTTGGGAAGTTTCACGTGAAGAAACTCGAAGACACTGATTGCCATCATCCCCGTTGGATGGTCTTATATCCATCTCCCACTCGCTCAGGCCCGTTCCGGACGTTGAAAACACATACACCAGGTGTGTGAATATTCTCCTCTCCCCGGACATCCCAGAGAGTGTAGTCTTGCTCATCAAGGTCCCCCCATTAGTGCCTTTTTTTACGCTCGAGACAAAAAATACATGCTCGCCAGTGGATTGAACTAGGAAGTAGTATTTGATATGCTTGTTGCATTGTTTCACAGTCAAAAGCTAGAAGGCTTGAAGTAATTTTTTTTGTGGGGAAATATTTTTTTCAGTGTTGAATTTCAATGGTGAATTTGTTGTTAGTGAGTTTTGAGGGTTTTATATGTATTTATGTAGCGTGTGTAATATCTCATGTTTGATGAGGGAATTTAATTAATACTCTGATATACAAAGCTTTTAGTTGGATATCATCAGAGTAACATACTCTTTCTACAACAGAGAATTCTCATGTCAATATTATACTTATACATACATATAATTGTTTGGATTATTAAAATTATTTGCTAAAAGGGAACTGTTTATTTTCCAACTGCTTAGCAGAGTATGGATTCATTAAAATTTAATTGAAGTTCAATTCAATGTCTGAGTTTACTTACATTTGTATTTTAAGGTTTAAAAACTCGTTGAAATATTTTGAGTAACAAAATCGTCGATTAATTTTCAGTTATATGTCGTATTTATTAATAAATATTATATCTGGTCAATAATTCCAAAAGGGTGGATATATTTGTTTTTCGTTGATATTATACGATAACTTTGTAAATAAACGAGATAATAAAAAATGCTATAGGAATAAAATGATAGGGAATTTCATCCCTATATATGCAGATTTTTTATAGGAAATTTAATTAAAAATCAGTTAACTCTAATGACAATTTTCATCATCTCGTTTATTTACCAAGCTATTGTTTAAAAAAAAAAACAAAACTTATCTCAAATACGTTTAAATGCGGAAAAATCGATAGTTATTGTTACAATTTTCCGATTTTTGAAAACGCCCTTTGGGCATTGGTTATATAATATAATCTATATATTTATGAAAAATATCGTGTATCAGCAGTAAAAATTTTATTTTCATTATAAAATCACTCGTTCAATTATTACAAAAATTTTCTGATTTTTCTTTTTCTATTGAGGAATTATTTAATATCAATATTTAAGGATTAAACAAGTGAGATTTTAGCGTTTCATATTTTTGAAATACTGAGATTTAGATTAAATGCACTGCAAGACGCACTATAGCATTATACAAACATAAGTAATCATTACATATGTAGTAATGCCACAGTTTCGTAAACTTCTTCCACACTGTAAGAATAACAGAACACACTCATCTCCTCGTCATTCTCGCATAATACTGATGGAAATTAAACGAAAAATTTCATTGACGTAATAACAGTTGCATAAAATCACTATTTCATCCGCTGAAACAAAAAAAAAAAAACTAGAACTTGCCAAAATCAGTGAAACGGACTGTGCTAAAAATTTCATATATGATGAGGCTTTTGCTATAATTTCCGGTTGTCTTTAGTGATTTGCACGTATGATAAGTCGTGTTATATGATTATATAGTAAGCTTGAAAGAAAAAAAAAATTAAAGGAAATATTTTCACGGAACTAATTAATTATTCGCATAATATAATCGTCGATTAAATATATATATGTAATATTTATTACTTCCGAAATGTGAAACAATTTTTTTTTTAACTCGTGCAGTTGATTAATATATTCAGTTATTTGCTTAATACTTATTTAATATTAATAAATGCACGTGTGCACACGCTGATGAATATATAACTGAAATTTCCTTTTTATACGTTCACATCATGAGATTTGTGTAACTGTGCCATTTTAAATGATCGAAGAGTGCACGTCCGTTCGCTATCTGGAGCATTACACCCCCCGCAATCTCAGGATCCCACATACACCGTGAAATGTGTTGCGCGAAGTATAATACCGATCGATGGGTAAAGGTTTCGTTGGTCTCGTGTGCATGAATAAGGAGCATCGAGTGAAGGCTCCATTCGGAAACTGAATGCGGGATAAATCACTCGCGTGCAGGCTAAACTTCGTGTAGATGTTTCTCGTGCACTCTTGACGTCCTTCCTTCTGGAATTAATTACTCACCTGCAATTAATCGATTATTCTTGTCTTTTGAACTTCTACAGTAATTTTATTTAATTCCTTTTTTTCTTTGAAATAATACAATAAAACTTCAAGCCTCTATTAAAATATGAAATCTCGTTGTAGAGATTTAAAGTAAATTTATTAAAAATTTATCAAATTACTTTCCAATTTTTCTTATTGCTATACTAAAGTTTTAAAAATAATAAAAAATTTAAAGTCTCTTGTAAATTTCATGGAAATCTTTGTCAACTCACATTCAATTTGAATTAAAGATGATTTACGAAGGGAATTAATGTGAATAATTAATTGTTGTGAATGAAATTTCTGAGATATTTCTTGTTCAACTTTTTTCCTATCGTTTAAATGGTCCATTTTGCATTTTATATTTCAATGTGTATAATACCACGAAGCTTATTAATATGGAGCAGCTAATCAGATGAAAAAAAATTTTCTGAACTGTAAAAAAAATTGAACTGAGTCATCAGCCGGTTAATGGCTTTTTTTAATGGATATTTTACGTTGGCTAGGGTGTGGAAACAGTGTCTCCTGCGTCTCACGCTCATCGTAAGATGCCATCAGAGAGTAGTGTAATATAGAGGAATCCATGTCTACTAGTGCGATGTATTATTTTACCTCTTCCTTTATTTTCAATTGCCCTCTCTTCCCTGCGTCACACACTCTCTGATGCCGTGTCGCATTCGTGTCAATTCCCAACACTACTCCACTGCCATGCCCGAGTTATGCAATATGCATTGTTTACGAGTTGCCATTTCAATACAATCATGTGAACAGTGTAGAGAACTTCTACGAATTTCGTGATATACTTTTTTTTCTTGTTTATATAAAATAAACACATTTTTTCATCCAACTATATATCGCATAACTAATGTCGAATATGCAAAATTATATCTTAGTTGTTATTTAAATTCGAATATCTTTAAGACTTTTGAAGATAGAAATTATTATCAGGGGAACTTATTTTTAGAGAATTTTATAAGCTACAAAAAAGGTCTTTAACAAAATTTGTGTAACTTGCATTCATATCAAGATATTAGCAAGTAAAAAGGTCTCAATTTCTGAACAGTATTTATCCTGATTAAAAATCAATTTATTTATGAAATATTAAAATTAACAAAATAGTTTTATTCTTATATACTTTTTAATCAATAAAATGATATTTAACGACGAAATTAATTTAAGTGAATTCTTGATAATTGTTTTTTAATACTGTAAAATCTTATTACTTCGTTTTATGCTACATTATCAATGAGAACGATTCTCGTTTTCACTCTAGAATGGTGGAACAAGACCCTAGAACAATCCTATTATCTTGGATAAAGTCATGTGCTCTATGGTGAAAATTATCAAAGAACGACATAATTTTGTGTGAGTGGTGGGTAGCAGTATAGTGCAGACGTGAATAGAATACTAATAATCTCTCTTTGAGTGACATCAGAAATTTTGAATTACTCTTCCCACGCAATTATACAAGTAATAATAAACTGTGAACGTAAACACTAAAATTTTATTTAAAAACATTGCAAATATGAAAAAGACTTTGTTAATTTCTCTAAACAAATTAAAATTTTATCCACGATTTCATTATGTCGTTTTAAAAATAGAAATCGTTTCTAATTCAAAGTTAAAATTTTTTTTTACTTCTATTCGACTTTTAATTTTAATTAGAAAAAAAATTTTCAAGAAAAAAAATTTTTTTTTCTCATTTTTTAGGGGTAAAAATATTTTTTTCACATTTGAACGAATTTGGCAATTTTAAAAATCTATAAGCAACCTTTAAATATATTTGTATCGAGTTTTTTAAAGCTTTTAAAACATGATAAATTATGATTTTTTGATACGAGACCTGAAAAACAAAAATAATTGGTTTCTTTTTTTGCGTCACCCTAATCTATATATCGCGTGTCTAAAAGCAAAAGGGCGTATTGCCATAGAATTGAGACTTTTTATGCTAATATCTTCATAAGGATGCGAGTTACATAAATTTTGTTAATAACTTTTTTTGTAGGTGATAAAATTCTCTACGAAAAAGGTCTCTTGAAAAAAAATTCTATATTTCGTAATTTTGAAGATATTTCGGTTTTAAACAGCAAGCTATAATTTCGCATCGTTTTTTTTTTAGCTTTTTAGTGATGCGATATAGCTTCATATATGAATTTACTATTTTTAAGTAAATATCACTTTTTTCCCAAATTGTCAGGTGTATACACAGATATTAATCAATGCCAATCATCGCTCGGGTAGATAATCTACAAACAAGAAATATTTATTTAAACCCAATTATTTCCGTGTACGAGAATATTTTTTTCATATATGTCTCTAAAAGCTTTAACAGAGCCAATTATCCACGGATTATAATGATTTTTTTTTATTATTATCGATTATTCATATTCGCGCTATAATAATTCATTAATTTTTTCCTTTCACGGAAATGAAAACACACATGGCAGTTAATCTCGTTATTTCATAGATTAACAAAAACTCGAACATATTTTACGTATGCTCTAATTAACATTTGGAATTTAGATAATATTTATTAGTCTCAAATGAATGAACAAAGCTCGATAATTAACACAATACTGTATATGTTATATAGTAATCCGTGATTTATATGTAAATCAATCTAGTTAAAGGTGGCATGCCTTAGTAAATATGTGCATTTGAGATTCTATATCCAACCGTGGGAATATTAGCTTTGTCACAGAAAATAAACGGTAACAGAGAGCTATATAAAGACTAAACATCAAAGAACATGAGACGCAAAGTATTTCGACACTGTGTGTATATATGTATCGTTATCAAAACCCCTTTGCATAGGTGCACTAAACTTTATAAACAATAATAAAGTGATAATTAACGAGGATTGTATAAGCGCGTCATTGGCGAGTTGTGGTAGAGTTTAATATGGTTGCTTAAGAGAAATCTATCGCTATTTCGGCGTAAAAGTCGTTTAGTTTCAAACTTTATAGGCTTTTGTTTATAAGCAAACTAAATTGTTTCACTTGAATAAAAAAAATTCAAAATAAAATTTAAGTTAGAAAATATATATCTGCATCATTCTTGATTTTTTTTTTTTTCGAAATGTGTAACATATTTATGAATGAAAAGGTTTTGGAGATTTTTTTCCAGTGAAACATTTTTAAAAAAATCTTTAAGAATTTTTTTACGTCTTATTTATAGCGTTAGTTATAATTAAAGTGGATTAATCATTGAGTATGCAAGTCTTTAAAAATCTTTGTCGCCTGAAAACAAGATTACCAGGCTTGCCGGATTGACGTAATGATGAAAAATGGCACGGATGATCAACTAAAAGCTTGTTTCAAACTTTATTCTAGTCTGTTGAGTTGTTATACTGACGATGGCGCAGCAAGATAATATTGAGAGAGCACTTACGAACAGGATTACCATCTCATGCAGCAAGTATACATATATATATTGTCTCCATACATGGTTGCATCTTGTGATGTGTGCAATACTTTGCCCTTCGCGGATTTTCACATAAATGGCACGACATTCGCACGAGGATGTTAGGAATACATTAAGTAGAATTAGCTGAAAATCAACAGAGTTCTTAACAATGCCACAAAAAAAAAAAGAAAAAAATCTGATGACAATTCAAGGACACTTTTGCATATATCTCATGGTTTCCGGTGGATATTTCTCCGACAAATTCGTTGACAGTCCCACGATAAAGATCCAATTGTTTTACCTAGACAATAATGTTGATGTCGACAAAAGATTTTTTTTTGATGAGGTGTAAATGAAGGTTTTTTCGTAATTTTTATTCATAGTTTGATGGAATACTCTGCAGTTCTGAGATTTATTCATGTAAATAATATCCATTATATCCAAGCACGTAAATTCAATCTTGTAGTTTCAAGTTGCATTGTACAATAGTGCAGGTCGTGCACACGCGCAAATTGAATGGATATCAAGTTTGAAACATATTCGAAACTCTAATTTAACTCTAATTTGTGTTGAGATTTTCAGATGACTAGTACAGTTGGAAATATACTTTGGTTGTTTCATGAACTATTCATATCTAGAGGATTTAGGAAGTTTGTACATAGTTATGGAGATATAACGGGCATATTGCTGAGCAAAAATGTGTCATATCGTAAATAAAAACAAGTTTTTGATAACAATTTTAATTAACATATTTCGATATAAAGTTTAAAGTAGTTTCATTCCATTCTAATGAAAAAAAAAAAATCACCAAACTTTTATTTTATGTTGACACGAAAAAAGAATTTAATATAAAATCATTTAACAGTTAAAGTTTTTTCGATTAAAAATGGAGATATTAATATTAAAATAAAATCACAATTTTCTTCTAGGATTTATAAAGAATTTCGGTGTAATTTAAATTAAGACAAAAAATTCTATCAAATTTCCAACTGTAGTTTGTACTCAGGAACATTTTTTTCCGCAAGAAAAAATTTAAGAATTTAAGATTTAGTCAGTTAAGACGACTTGATCAGTTTTGAAATAGACATAAATAGCGAATTTTCAAATAAATTTTGAATTTAAAATTTTGATGTTTATTGTTATGTTAGTAATTGACGTGTGACTGACATTTCACCTAAAGATTTAAGTAAAATAAGATGAACAATTTTCATAATGGCTTTGTGACATGACTTGAATAATGAAGAAAATGCTCATGTTACAACATCACTCGATTTATTGCCAATTTAGATTGAAATTGATTAAAATCCAGAGAGACGAATCGTCACTTGTTATATGGGAGCAGAAATTTTTCTCCGTTCACACGCGTTATATATTTCTTCACCTTCGCCTTAAACCTCATCACGAACAGATAAATAAAAGCAGCAATCCTGCATGTACTTGGGAGTGGCATATATATATCCAACTATTGAAAACTTTGAAACATCTGTTTTTGATATGATTGCAAATTCAAAAAGTTTTGTTGGAAATAGCTTATTGAATATGCACGAGTTTTTTTTTTTTATTATCATAAAGTTATCATCAGAGAGTTTCAGACAATAGAAAACGAGGGTTGACATGTAATCGGAAAATAGGAACAATGATGGAAAGTTTTAATTTAGTGTTTGATTAATTTAAACAAATGTTACGGCTTATTATTATAGTTTAAAAAACAAATATTGAATATTACTTCCGCTATCATTATATCATTCGTTTGCGTGACTTTAAAGTATTGAATATTGAATATTTCATGAGTAGAATATTCATATAGATTAATTGAAAATTCGTAAATTTAGATTTATGCAAACTTTCAGCAATATTTGCGTCGTCGTCTGCGATTCCGGCGCTTTCCCTCTGTTGATATAATACCTAACATGTATATATATCCATGTGTCTCAATGCGATGTCAAGACACGCGAGGACTATCCTCGCCATTACTCTGCTATTATGATGCTAATTCCACTTGTGTACAGGTAGATATAGATGGGAATACTAGACTGCGACCATGTAGACGCCGTGTCACGGGTTTTAAACACGTGAATATTTTTTATTATTACACCTTTCACCAGTTTATATCCAGTGGCATTTTCTATAATGGACAACGTCTACCGGGATTCCATCATTCGAAAATTAAAACAATTTTTATATTTCTAATCCTGATGTGAGGCACTTAAAACTTAATAAATATTTTGAAAAGTTAAAATTAATGAAAATACAAAAAAATGCATTTTATATTTTTTGTAGGAAATTTAATTTTCTATTTTATTTAAGTTTAATAACAATTTTTCATGATTTTGCTTATTTATTGAGTTATCACTAAAAATCGGATTTAAATTTGATTTTCTTATTTGCAGAATATATGGAATAAGATAAATACAGTAGAACTTAAGGGACCACTGAGGGTGGTTCATCGCTTTGTGAAAATGCCAGGACAGCAAGCAGAATACTTCAATCACACGACGAATCTCGTAGAACAGGTGCTTGTTAAAAGTGATTCGAGTTTGAACTCAATTTTCCATCACACAAATTTCGCACAAAAATATATATATACATATAAAGTAACGTGACAATTTTACGTGCAACAGGTTGAAACATGTCTACCAGCCATGGGGTACAGCTTTGCGGCTGGAACTACAGATGGTCCGGGTTCATTTTCTTTTGCACAAGGCACCACCACGTCCAATCCTGTGTGGAATGCTGTCAGAAACTTTGTCGCTGCACCTACTGACGAGGATATCAAGTGTCAGGCTGCAAAACCCATTCTTCTGGCCACTGGACGAGTTAGTAAACTTTTCTAATCAATTTTTTTTTTGTAGATAAAGGAGTAAATTTAAAATATTTCACATTTCAAATCCGTGATTTCATGTCAAATTATTTTCTAAACCCATATAAAAAATAATCTAACGGAAAATTTATGAGAAAAATTTTGTTTAATTCATTTTGTAAGGAATATTTTCCTTAGATAAAAATTTTTATTTATTTAATTTTTGTGTAGATGCGACTGCCATATCAATGGCAACCAAAAATCATTTCTACACAACTGGCAATGATTGGAAACTTTGTGATAGCCGGAGTTCCAGGTGAATTTACGACCATGTCCGGTCGCCGAATGCGAGAGACAATCACCATGACTGTGGAAGAAAATACTAATTATAAAGCGACAGTTGTGATTGCTGGACTTTGCAATACTTACAGTGATTATGTGGCCACTCCGGAGGAGTATCAAGTAAGCTTTTGCTCTGATATTAATGCATTTATTCACTGATTTGCACTTATTTATTTGTTAATGTAGATCCAGAGGTACGAGGGCGCATCGACTATTTATGGACCTCACACGCTCACTGTCTATCTCAAGCAGTATCGAGAACTCGCGCTAGCTGCTGCCAAGGTATATGACCAATTGCTTATTCGTTTTAATAAGTGACATATTCAGTTATATATACTCCCGGTGGGTTGTATTTTATTGGCCTGCAGGGAATGGAAGTAGAGCCTGGACCAAATCCACCGGATCTTACGCGTGAGAGCCTGATTACTCTGCAAACGCCTGTGGTTTTTGATATGCCAAAGTGGGGAGCTGAGTATGGAGATTGCATTGTGCAGCCGGAGAAAATTGTTTTCACTGGTCAAACTGTTTCTGCTGAGTTTGTAAGAATTTTTTATTCTTTAAAATTATTTTCATTATTGCTAAAAGTCTTTTAAAATTTGGCGGAAAATTTTTTCTCATTTTATCATCACAGTTTTTGCGTATTTAAATCATTTTCAAAAAAAATTTTTTTTTTTTTTGTATTCTTGCAATGATTCCTTGCAAAAATTTTAGGCAAACACGGATAAAAAATTTTTGTTTTTCACTAAAATATGATCAGACAAATTTTTATAATTTTTAAATGTATGATTTAAATTTCTGTATCATGATTTATTTATGTTTATGATGATATTGATCTAATTCCATTAACGATGGACCAATTATTACCATCTGCGATTGAAACTAATCTGCATAAAATGATGTTTAGTTTAAGGCATCAATTTATCGATTATTAATATGACAAATCGTAAAATAATTTAGATCTATTAGATTGATATATTTTCAAGTTTCATAAGCATGTAAACAATGCAACTGTTGTTGCGCAACACCTCGTGTTATTTCAACAATAGTTTGTGGGTATATTTTAATATTGCTAAGCTTCTGATGCGTAGATTTAAGTGCACTCTCGTTGATTGCTTCACGATATTTCGAGCGATTATTCTTCTATTCAAATTTAACGCTTATTCTCATAAAGTATATATCTATCTCTCGTGATGTAGATGCCGAATGAATTGTTACCGAGTAAAAAAATGAACAACTCTATGACCTAAATAAATGTTAGTAAAGCGAATAGAGTGCCAATACGCATTGTTTTTATGCATCGGGCATATAAACGATAAAACTAGCGTCCGTGCAATCCATTAGGCGCAAAGTACACACATCATGTTACACATAAAAGCGCATTATTTCTTCTATTATCCTTCAAAACTTCGTACGACACATTACTGGATTTTTCTCAAAAGACACTTATTCATTCACTGAGATATATTGAATAAATTTTCGTGTTTTTTTTTTTTTTTTTCGACGCGGAAGCTTTTAGCAAAAACTGGACCTTTCATACATCCTTAGAAACGCCTCATAATCTCGTCTCTTATCGTGACTTCAAAGGTCACCATAAAAGTTCTCAGGCCATAAATCACAATGGACAATATTTATTCTAGGTATCCGGGCATCCTAGAAATAATCTCATGACTGACGAGAGTTTTCTGACAGTTGAGAGGTTGGAAAATGATGACTGGACTGTCATTGCCACGGACGCCGATTGGGAGACAAGGTAAGAAGTAGAAAATTGGCATTGACCCACACGTTGTTTATACTCAATCTCATATATTTTTTCTTTCCTCCAATTTCACTTCAACAGGCTCCACTGGTGGAAAACGTCGTTCCTCGGAAATAGTCAAGTTAAAGTCACTTGGGATATCCCGTTGGATACTCAGCCCGGAACTTATCAGATCGGACACAGGGGCTTTTATCGTTACATATTTGGTGGCGTCTACTCATATCATGGCTATTCCAATACATTTGAGGTAATTTTCAACGTCAAATAACGAAGTTACAACGCTCATTAATTACTTCTCTTTCATACTCTTGCAGGTGAAAAGTCAAAGGAGTTTAGTGGTGTGAAAATTAGTTTGATTTTGCAATCAACATCAGGAAACTAATGAAACTGGGAGTTGAAAGGCATTTGATTATATAAGTTGAATATTGTGGATTGCCTTTAAATGGGGTAGATGAATCGAGATTATTGAAGATTATTGAGGATTATTAAGGAAATCCATGCCATATAGATTTATTTTAATCAAGAAAAAATTGCGATTGTGATTTTTTTTACAGTAGATTATGTTTTTAATTTATGATAGTATTGGAAAATTAATTTTCACTGAGATGTTAAATATATTTTCCACGTGTGAGAGGCAGACAATCCTGTGATCAAAGGGAAGAAACCTTACGAAATAAATGCCGATCGTTACTTTTCACATTCACACGGTTTCACTCGTCATTAATGCAAAGGAAAAGAGTACTTTAACCACGAACCGTAATCGTTTTCTACCAACGTTAATTCAAGAACACATTTGCCGCACTGATGTTTGCTCATCAATTCCCCCCAGCCGGGCACAAAATGAATTGTGTGTGAAAAGGATCTCACCATCTCGTCAATGTGAACTGCGTCGCATCACTCGCGTTCAATGTGCTAAAATCACAATGCAGGAATTGTAATGACTTTTTGTACCATTCACAGTGATGCACGATTGATAAAAAACATCAGGTAACCATGATATTTCATGTTATAATATACTTTTTCTTTTTTTTTTTGGCAGCGATACCAGTGTACCAGAGTAAGAAAAATATGGCAGAGTGAAAGATGGCTTTAAAGTAGTCGAAATAATATGATGACCAGTTAATTAATAACGGGTTCAATGGAAAATAATTCGTGCTATTTATCTAAATTCAATAATTAAATTTCTTGAATTAAAATGATTTTCATGAGTAAAAAATTTCAGTGATTCGAGTTATATGAGGATTTTTCCTATAGTGAATTAACGTGTGTTCTTCGAAGGAAATTCGATAAAATCTCCTTCGAAACCGCACACTTTACTCCATGCCAAATTTTATCTATTATTTTTTGTATATATTTTTTTTATATAAATATAGAGACACACAAGATAAACCCGGACTAATGCCTGAAAGTCATTTGAGCGGTTGGAAAAAAAAACGTGCTTAGAAAAATAAACATTGTCCAGTCAGTTTATTGGAAAATTTATTGCTATTTCTGTTTCTTCTTTTTTTCCTCAGAAGACGGTGGACATTTGGCTTGCCGGGGTTAAAAATAATCCTTCAACCAACATCGGGCATATAACTGAAAAAGCTTGCTAACTTGAGTAAACTTTATTGTTAGCGTCGCTGAATCTCAATGATGCTGGAGGATGTATAGCATTTGAGCGACTAAGTTTCGTAATCAGTTTGGAGTTCTTATACCAATGCAATGATATCCATACCGATGTAGCAGCAACTGGACTTGCCTGGATTTCAACTCGAACAGTGCATTGGAAACTGAAACACAATCTCGGAAAATCTAGTTAAGGATTACGCAGCAATTTTCCGCAGAAACGACGCGGACCTCTCAAGGGACTTCCTTTGCAAGAAGTTTCTTATTATCCATTGGGTGAGTAAAATCTAAGATAAATCTCCAATGCACAGAACATTTTTATTAGTTTCTGTAAAATTGTAATTTATTCTATAATTTTTCTCTACATAATTGGATTTAAATCGACATATCGCGTCACCACGACGTGTTCATGAAATTGTTAAATTTAGTTAAATTTGCTAATTCTGAATAATACTTTCGTTTTGTTCATCAGAAAAAAAAATAATTTTTTTCAGTGAAGATTTTTAAAGGGGGTATATCCCTTGGAAATGGCGTATTTTCCATGATTTTTTCGTTTTTCGGCGATTACTCGGTAAATAATTAAAAAAATGAAAAATGTTATAGGAGTGAAATTATTAGGCATTCCGTTCCGTACAAAAAACGTTATTTAAACTTTTTTACTTTGTGAGATATTACTAACTTTATGAAATTTTGATTTTTTAAAATATTTCGAAAATGACGCAAAATATTGAAAAAATTTATTTTTTATTTGTTGTAGGAAATTTAATTTTCCATGTTTTATGTCCTATAACATTTTCCATTATTTAGTTTATTTACCAAGTTATCGACAAAAAACTAAAAAAAAACTATAAAAAGTGCAAAATTTCAAAGACCTTTTTTGAAATTAAACAAAAAAAAAAATTTTTTTTTCCTCTCTTAAACACGGAAAAATTCATCTCTAAAATCCAATTCAACTAAAAAAAACACAAAAGCAAAAAATATTCTATCTAACGTAACATGGGTTATCCAACTAAAAAACGTAAAAGTCGCGATAACGATCCGTTTTTATAGACCCTTTTGGCATTAGTGACGCGATATATTAACGACCCAAGACAAATATATTACACCCCTTGTATATCGTGCATTTTCGTGAATTTTTTCGTTTTTCGGCGATAACTCGGGAAATAATTAATATTATTAAAAAATATTACTAACTTCTAATTATTAAGCATTAAATTTATTCTAAATATTCAAGAAGCATTAGATCTGTGTTCTTTGAAAATTTGACAAAAAAAAAAATTCTGTCACAAAATCCAATCAATTCTATCACTAACATCCTTAATATTAATTTTTATTCACTAGAAATATTCGCAATATGCATCTCTATCGTGAGAATTGTTGAAAAAAAAAAAATTGTCAATTAATCAATGTCACTCGCACAGGATAGCATTATTATATACCTATAGGCATATTTTGCCGTTGTGAGCTATGCTTTCTACCCCTCTGTTTTGCAGTCAAATGACTCGATATAATCGAAAAGAAAGAATCCACAGCCGTAACTCACCGAGAAATAAATTATTATCTCAATAAAATATCCAAATGTATTGAAATATCTGTAGATATACTTGCGTTTTCTTGTGCAGTCAGCACGTGCAATTTCACGTCCATCAGTGTCATTGTCTTCCTATATTTCTGGTACAGAAAAATATTTGTCGTCTTTCAGTGCGCATACACCATTAGAATATCGATATTATACACACATATATATACTGTTCAATTTACAAACTGGGGGAAAAAAAAAACGTTGAAGGATACTGATGTCACGCGTTCAATAAGTAAAAAAAAGATGTGTATGGGTTATGAAGACAATTGATTTTATCTTTTCAAAAATATATGACTGACATCTTTATCTAAACTGGACCTCGAGGGTTTGGAAAAAGTATTCTTGAAGTGAGGTCGTCGAGGTGACCCTCCTTTACTAAGCTCTAACACGTTTGTATCTTTTCCCTGAAACTTTTTTCTCTTTTTCTTATCGTAAATTTTTCTAATGGAAAATTTATCAAATTAGCTTGCTATATATATGCATCAGAGAATATCAGAATTATAATCCATCTAATACATAATAATGAAATCAACCAGAAGTTAGTCGACCTTGAATTATTGCCTCGTCACTTGCTTTATACAAGTATAGATCTTCCAGATGACTGATTTTTAACAGCACGTCAATAAAGCTGTGAAACACACACTATCAAATTAATCAAAAAATTTCCAGAATTAATTCATAACAATATATTAAAATTAAAAAAAAAAATCGTTTCAAGTATATTTGCATTTTTGGTATGTCAATATTTCTGAGAATTAGTGTGAAACTAGTTTTAATTAATTAAACTTAGATATACGTAATCAAAAGATATCCAACTATATCTATATATATTTAAAAGAATAAAACAAAGTCGCTTGTGTCGTGTTTGACGTCGAGGTCGCGTACACAGAGACTGAACTCCGGTCGAAAAAAAAAAACAGATGCAAATAAAAATTTTGGCTCATTCACTATTAACGATTACCTTTAAATTGTCTTAATTTTTTTCTTTTTTTTTTCTAGATATTCAATAATCTGAAATATCAGACGGATTTAAAATGCACTTTAAAACCTGTTGAAGAATTTAATTGGTGAGTATGAGTGTTTATATGTCTCATTAATCTCGCGGTTTTTTTAGTTTTTTTTTTTTCTGCCGATAACTTGCCAACTAAGCGAAATACCAAAAAATGTTATTGAAGTTAAAAAATTATAAATTGAATTATCTACAAAAAATGTAGAATACATTTTTTCTTTATTTTATCTCATTTTCAAGATATTTGCAAAAATCAAACATCGTATTGTCGATTACTTAAAATTTGTCTTAATATTTTATTTTAATTTTTTTTTTTCTCCAGATAATCAATAATGTGAACTATCAGACGGATTAAAAACCTGTTAAAGAAATTAATTGGTGAATATAAGTGTTTATATACCTCATTAATAATTAATATATGATTTCTTATATTTTATCAAGTGGCATCCATCGACAGCGGGGCGACACAGTCGCATGCGCACTGTCAAAAACTTAGGAACGTGTGGTTGTGACCGGTGATGGTGGTTCTTCTCTCATCCTTCGATGCAGTCGATTTGAAGAGGTTGCGAGTGAGAGAAGAGAGCCGTGCGTGAATTTCCCGTGATCACGGATGACTTTGATTTGGTGGTGCGGTGTGGTGTATTCGCCGGCGCAGACAGTGAGCAGCTCGCTGCCCCACTATACTGCGACCAACTGGCTTGACCATCAGCGGAGCAGTCTTGAATAGGATTGGCCGCAAACAACGTCTACCTGGTCAGTAGTTCTCAGTGATCATGTAATCCAAGATAATACATTGGAATTATTCAATTTTCATTGTCATGACACAATTCATAATGGAAAAATTCACGTTATGTGAGCGCAACTGAGTGATTCTAGTCGATGGAATGATTGATGAAGAGTCTTGGCAACTTGACAAATGATTGGATGACCCCTGCAAACCATGGAGACATCAACTGAGGATATGTTAACCATGTGGAACTCGACGGATACTCTGTCAACGGCCTCTCTCGTCTCCAGTGACACGACATCACTTGGACTGGTGGGCGCCCAGCGCGACTCGCTCTACATTGTTATTCCCGTGACCATTATCTACATCTCCATCTTCCTCACGGGTACCATCGGCAATATCAGCACGTGTATTGTGATTGCGCGCAACAAGTCCATGCATACTGCGACGAATTACTATCTATTCAGTCTGGCAGTTTCTGACTTGTTGCTCCTAGTGTCTGGACTGCCTGCAGAAGTGTATCTAGTGTGGTCCAAGTATCCGTATATTTTTGGTGAGGAATTTTGCATCACTCGCGGTCTAGCTGCCGAGTTTTCGACCAATGCAACTGTACTGACCATCACGGCCTTCACTGTTGAGAGATACGTCGCGATATGTCATCCGTTTTTGTCACACACAATGTCTAAACTCAATCGCGCCATCAAGATCATCCTGGTGATTTGGCTGGTCGCTCTGTGCTTTGCTATTCCTCAGGCTCTGCAGTTTGGAATTGTTCGACACCCACATATCAGCTCGGATATGGTTGTGTGCACACTGAAAACTATTGTTTTTGAACACTCTTTTGAGCTGTCTACTTTGCTGTTTTTTTTCGTGCCAATGACTCTGATTACCGTGCTGTATATTATGATTGGGGTGAAACTGAAAAAGTCACACATGATGAAGAAGAGAAATATTCGGAATCAAGGCACTCGCGGATCCAATGAGACGAGAAGGAAAAAATACGTGTGCAGCCAACAGACTGGAAAGTCATCGAGAAGAGTGCTGAAAATGCTTGGTGAGTGTTTATATTCAGTTTTATTGTCATTCAGTGTATAATTTGGTAGTTGAAAGTAATTTCTGTTGGGTTGCGTTTAACCAAGTCTTAATACTATCTCCGTAAATTGCTCTGCCGAGTCTCTGCGAGAAATTCGAGAACAATTGATTGAATATAAGGTTAAAATGTGAAGTTGATTTTTTTAGTTTGTAGACTTGTGAGAAAAAGTTTGAGGGATTTTATTCTTGGATATAATGAAGCCGGAAGATAATATTTGTCTTGGGTCGTTAATATATCGCGTCACTAATGCCAAAAGGGTATATAAAAACAGATCGTTATCGCGACTATTACGTTTTTTTAGTAGAATAACCCATGTTACGTAAAAAAAAATATTTTTTTTTTAGTTGAATTGGATTTTAACGATTAATGTTTCTTTTAAAAAAATTACAAAAAAAGCAAAATTTCAGTTTTTTATCGATAATTTGGTAATTAAAAAAGATGATGAAAAATGTTATAGGAAATAAAAAATGTAAAATTAAATTTTCTATAAAAAATGTTGAATAAATTTTTTCAATATAATGCGTCATTTTCGAGATATTTTGAAAAATCCAAAATTCACAAAACCAGCCATATCTCACAAATTAAGCGAGATAAAAAAAAAGTTGATTGAACATTTTTTGTAGGAAATTTAATGACTAATAATTTTACTTGAACAACATTTTTTATTATCTCTCTTATTTACCGAGTTATCGTCAAAAACCAAAAACAATCGTGAAAACTGCGCGATATCCAAAGGGTTAACGTTTGAAAGTTTTTCTTTTTTAGTTTTTGTTAGTTTAATCACGTTTTTTCTTACACCATGTTGGCATCTACATGAGTTCGATTCGAGAAGTTGAAAAGAAAAATTTGTTGACTTTAAGATACTTATTGGACTATTAGGCAACTATCGCCAGCTCCCACGAGAATTAAATGCCCCTACAGCCTGAATCAGCAAAAGGTGAAGCGGGAAATCTCAGCCAATTGCCAGGGCTATTTGGATAAGGTGGTGTGGTGTGGCTCTTGAAGGTCTAACTTGTATTTTTTTTTCTTTTTTTTTTTTTTTATCCGAGAAAGTGGAAAAGAAATGTGTCCCTTTTTCTTCCATCATTTCTCTACCCTGTCAAATTCAGTTTACTCATTGACACACTTTGATGTGGCTATACATATGTGTATGTGAACTATTGAACTTTGTGACTATGATTTTCGAGATTTTCATTCTTCTCTGTCATTGTCTTTGCATTGTTCTCCTTACCGTAGCTAAATTGCTGCTTTGATTTATTGAAATGTTTTTCTCACTTTTTTTTTTTTTAGATGCATTGTCCAAAGTTTGTGATGAACTGAATATACCAGCTGATAGTTAAAAAAGTAATTAATATTCTTTTCTCTGTATTTGTGGTTCTGGCACACGTGTTTTTAGCGGTTCTAAGTGTTATTTCAGCTGAGACAAGCAATTGATGAATTATCGTACAATGATTTATTAAAATTTTTTTTAAAAGTTGGTGATGAAAATATTCTTTGCTATTGATTTTTTAAAGATGCAGGAAAATTTGTTTAAGTATTAATTATTGGGGATATCAAAAATTTTTACTGGAGTTAAATAATTGGACGTTAAATTTCCTACAAAAAATGTCAAATAAATTTTTTTCTTATATTTCATAGTTTTTAAAAAACCTTTCGATTTTCAAGAATTTTTATTTAGACAAAATATCTTGAAAATAAAGCAAAATATCAAAAAAATTTATTCTACATTTTTTATAGGGAATTAAATTCTCTATCATTTTACTCTTATCACATTTTTCGTTATCTCGCTTAGTTACCGAGTTATCGAAGTATTAACGACAAAAAATGTACATGTTTCACTGTTTCACCCTCTTGTGGCATTAGTGAGAAGATATTTATTATTGAAGGTAGTTCCATGTTTTAAACATAAAAATTTAGACAGTTTAAACATTTTATTTGTTTTTAAAAATTTGTTTTTATAAATTAAAAATTTTTTTAAGTGTTTTTAAATAACAGTTTGAACGATTTCTGACAAAGTCACCCGCGTTTTTGCATGGATTTTTTTTTTCACGCGAATATAAATCAATTTAAATTTGACGACACACACCAGACACATATAGTTAGTCGCAAGCATACTCGTGGGTAACAGCTTCATATATTGACACGATATAATGAAAAATTATATATTACTATATAAATCTTAAATTTCATCAATTTTTTCTGCCAAAAAATTTATACTCAAGGGTTTAACTTTATCCTCGCTATGTTGGATATACAGTCCCATACACATGTGTATAATAATGAATAAAATACAGTCAATCTAGGAAGTAAAAACTGAAACATCTGCTGGACGTAATTTTTTTTTTTTTCACTCTCATAGAGTGCATACAATTTAAAATTCAAATTCAACCGGTTATTGAAGACATTATTTTCCAATCGCCATCAGGAAGTTACGAAAACATTTATAAAATTTTGCACTCCAACGGTCATTTATAAAAAAAATTAATTATATATGCTATTTTCAAAGATGAAATATATACTTTTTTTTCGTGTGGAAACATTGAAAAATGATTCGTTCGAAGAGTAAAAAAATAAAATATCTTCTTTTTCATGTAAAATCATTTAGAATTGATTCGTCTGAAGAGTGAAAAAAAAAAATGATGGCTTGTTGTATTACATATAGACTTACAAAATAACAAAATGAAAAAATATTGCTGTTTTAAATTTAAATATTTTCAAAACTATTGAAGATATAAATTTTTTTCAAGAAACCTTTTTTGTAGAGAATTTTATTAGCTATCAAAAAGGTTTTAAATAAAATTTATCAATCCCGCATCTTTATGGAGATATCAGCAAGTAAAATTTTATCAACTTTTTAGTGCGACGTTTTCTCAATTTTTACACACGCGATATGTATATGTAAAAAAAATGATAGTAAGTGATTTTTTAATCGTGCTCTTAATTTTTACAATAAATTTTTTACAAAGAGAAAGATAAATATATTTATCGGTAAAATTATACGAAATAATGTAAATATATTGATCTACTTGGGTTTTAGGATACTTATCAAAGTTTTTTCGGCTATTAGACCTGACTAATATCACAAGCTTTACGCAATCCTCCCAAAAATTCTCTCCTGGCTTTTGATGGCTTGTCGTCGGCACGCGATACTCGTGACTGCCCATCTGTGCACACAATGAACTTGGTATATGATAACCTGATAAGCTTTCAGCGTATAAACGATGAGATAGGCATGTTGTTCACAGTTTTTATATTCAAATGTAATCAATATTCGGATCGATAGATCATTATTGCTATTTCAATAAGTCACTAAACATTTTTCAGAGGTGAAGGTGAATTATTTAAAATATACATCTTTAAAATGTATATTAAAATTAAAATTGAATATAAATCGTTTTGTATTATTAAGTTTCATGAATTTTTGACCAGACTCATAAAAAATATATACTTATGTTATTCTACAAAAAATTTTCTCTTTTGTTTTTAAATTTATTGTCTGGTGTAAATTTTTTTTCTGCCTTAAAAATAATCAATACATTTTTTTATCAAATTAAAAATTTAATTTTTAAAGTTTTTTATCAGAAATATTGTTATTAATATTAAATCTTGAATATTTATTTATTATAGTGTAATATAACTTGATAAATTATTGATGATGAGAGAAAAAAAATTTTGAACGGAGGTGATTGTCTTTTTATTTGTCTCAATTTATTATAATTAGTGTGTGGGATGATGATGATCAATCGTATTCGAATATCGTGGAAATTTTTATTCACATTGAACATCAGTTTGACCCCGAATAAAAATTAAAGCAACAGAGTCCAATAAAAGCAATCGAGGTATAATGATGACTGTGTAGAAATAATATTGGAGAGGTTTAGTGTGATAAGTCGTGAGAGTCGTTTATTTATTTCTGATATAATTCAAGGTCCACTATTCAATAGCAATTCTTGCCAATATCCTGAAATTTCCCACTAATAAGTCAGAATTTCGAATCAATAACTGATAAATCATCGTCACTTCAATCTTGACCAATTTTTTTTTACGGTTTTCTATTGAGATATACGATAGAAAAATTTTTTCAAGTAATGAAAAAAGTATATACAACAGTAGGAGGGTTTTTGATTTATTTTTAACACAAAATATTTTGGGATTAAAATTAATAGGAAAATCCGTTGGGTAAAATTGGATTGGAAATCCGTGAATGCAAATCCTACACATTCGACTCTGCCCTTTAAGATTATCGAACAGAACTGCTGCATTATTGGCGCTAAAATGAATATTACATAAATCGTGATGTGTTGTTACTCGAATTGCCTATATTTGAAACTATATTGATGCAGTCCTTGATGCAATGTAACGACACGAGGTTAATTAGGAGTATCATATATATCTACTGTATACAAAAGGGTGTATAATATTTTATTTTTCATTAATACTTAAATAACTCTGTAAATATGTGAGATAACGAAAAATGATTCTTCGTAGAAAAAATTTTTTTTTAAGATATCCAACTAATTTCCCTTTTTTCTCCAACTAATCCAACTCAGACAATCTGTATATACTACTTTAATACCTTTTAGCACATTCTAATGTGACTCACAACTCTTGAATTTGTTTGAATACGTTATAGAAATGCTAGTGAAGGGAATGGAGAATTTTTCATCAGTTTTTTGTGAATACCCAGAAATTTCTGAATGCAGTAAAAAGTGGTTAAATCACTCACATATACATACCAAGCCAGTTTATACCTTAAAAAACAAAATTATGATGATGACATGGCTCAAAGAAATTTCCATCAGTGCAATAACCACAGAATTTTTTTTTTTCTATCATTTAAAAAATATTATATTCAAAACATGTGTATTAAATTCTTTATGTATTCATCTCTCATATCATGGCAAAATAATTTTGTCTTCAAAAAAATATTTTATTCGTTAAAAGCAGTTTTTTTAAAAATATATGCTATACTATACACATGCAAGAAAAATTAATTTACTGTCAGTTGTTATTTTTAGTTGGCCAGCTAACCCAACAGGTTTGCCGGGAAAATTTATACTAAAAATAAAAATTTAACTCGTAATTTATGAGTATTAGTCAAATATTTTTTTTTTCTCGTTTTGACGCGCCACTTATTACAAATTTCCGTCGTTCGATTAATCCTATACTATCCTGACCGTGACCCTGGTGCGTGATTGATGTTTGAATTTTGTGCTGAGCGTTATATTAACATATTTGCCACTGATGTGTGTACATGTATACATATCATTGTCAGCGCGACTATCATACCAGTGTGGAATGTTGTTATTAGTGGTAATTTATTTTGAATAAATGGATAAATGTCGAGATAAATTGTCAGAAAGTTTAGAAAAAAATCTTACTTTATTATATCAGGATATAGTATATGATTTTTCATACTGAAAAAAAAAACACGAGTGAAAATGTCAATGATTGAATGAGTGTCAACAGCTGTGTGGTAGCCATTTTTATTATATACCACTATTGTGATTATTATCTTGTGGCGACATTTTGACAGACAGTTTTAACACAACGAAAATGTCATTTTATAGGGCTATTATTAAGGCTTTAGGTGGATATATTATACGCGCGTGATAAAAAAAAAAATCTTGTCAAACTCTCATCAAAGTCCAAGGGATATTGCTGTGTAGTAAAAATGACCGAAAAAAAATTTTTGTGTCTCTCGCGTTTGGTGGAAAACTGTCACTCATTTTATCTCTCCACATTTACCCACATTTCTCGAGCAATCGATGCAATAAAAAAACACGAGTTTTGTAGGATTTAGTTTCTTTCGAAAAAAAAAAAAACCCCGAGTGTATGTACTCTCTCGTTTTATCTTGCACATTTGTGGAGATTGCTCCGCGATCAAGATGATGTGTTTTTCTCACTAGAATAAATAACTGTAAGATAAACATTTAAAAGTCACATATTTTTCATTTAGATATAATTTTTTTTTAATGATATATCCAACTAATGTCAAAATGCGATTGCGACGTTCAAGAAAAATCTTGAAACAGAGTATCATTGATGTTTTATTGATGTATATGATTTTTTTTTGTTTTTTGCTGATAACTCGGTAACTAGGCGAGATAAGAAAAAATATTATTTAATTAAAGTTGTTGTAAATATTATTTTGTACAAAAACTGTAGAATACATTTTTTTCACATTTTGCTTTATTTTCAAGATATTTTGAAAAATCAAAATTTTAAAAAATCAGTAATATCTCAAAATGTTAAAGAGATAAAAAAAATTTGATTGAAAGATTTTTTTAGGAAATTTTATGACTAATAATTTTACTCTAATAAAATTTTTCATTATCTCTCTTATTAACTGAGTTATCACTAAAAAAATCACGAAAAATACGTGATTTTCAATGTGAAACTCCTTGACAATATTCAATGGAATTTTTTTTTATGTTTCAACAATACGTCTTAAAACATTAATTATATTCCGTTTTGGGTAGTTTTAAGATTTTTTTGTGTACATACACCCTCTTTAATATCTACTTATGGGAAAAAAATAAAAAAAATTTTTTTCCCGACGATTAGTTGAATTAATTGATCATAGGGATTGTTGACTACATGTATTTCAATTCTCGACACTAATGATCAATCACTTTTTTCTACATTTTCTTCATGTATGTTTTCATCTATTGTATTATGCAAGAGTGTATATATGAGTGGATCATAGGGCAAATATGATTCCATCCGAGCTGGATATACCAGTTCGTGATGCTAAATCGCAAGTAGACCCTTTCTATCCCATTGACGTTATATATCACAATCTCTGCACCAATCCAACTTTATATCCTTCCAGAGAAAAGATACAATACCCATCAGAGTGAAACTTACTCCTCGTCGGTGTAAGCAAATTGCTTTCTTCCTTCTTCTATATGTATATATTTTTTTTTATCTCATAAAACTCGTACAGAATATCGAAAAATAAAAATCAAATATAAACTTGATCCTTGAGAACAATGGTCCAAGTGGCATTTTACTACTATTCTGTATATACAATTTGATGAAATGAAGAAAAATCGAGTTTCAAAAGTCCTATACACGTTTTATCATTCCAATAAATACATCTTTTCATATTATTTTTATTCCCTCTCACAGGAGGAAATTTCAAAATAAAACTTGACAACTGTTTCTAGAGTTAGCTCAAGTGTGAGATTATCTAGCATGTGTGTTCTAAAAAAAAAAAAGAAAAAAATATAACAGCTAAATTCGGAGCAGATTAATTAATCTATTTTGAGGTTTTTTGGTTGCGAGGTGATGGCACTCACAATCCTAAAATTGTCATCTAACTCGTGTTGATGGAAAATATAAAAATGGACGAATGAATCATAATTTAAAATTATATTAAAATATATTATCGTAGTTTATTCAAATCTATCAGTTGATTAAAAACAAAAAACTCGGGATTTTTGTTGTTTTTTTTCGTGAAAAAAAATTTTTAACTAATAATTCTTTGGTATTATTTATATTTCAATCGCATTAAGGTATCTAGGATGTGTTTGCAGACGTTTAGTTGAAAGAAAAAAATTTTATCCTTGACAATCTTACAATTTTCGTGATTTTTTTTTAGTTTTTTGACGATAACTCGATAAATAATGAAGATAACAAAAAATATTACTGAAGTTAAAAAATTGGGGATTAAATTTTCTATAAAAAATGTTGAATAAAATTTTTTATATCTCGTTTAGTTTTCGAGATATTTCAACTTTTTGAAAATTCATATTTTTCAAAATATCTTGAAAATAAAGCGAAATAATGCAAAAAATTATTCTACATTTTTTGTAGGGAATTAAATTCCCTATTATTTAACATTTATAAAATTTTTCGATATTTCGCTTATTTACCGAGTTATCGAAATAATAACGAAAAAAAAAAAGTTATATACAGCCTTTAAAAGAAAGTGTATACACACACAAAAGATTCACCCGAGTAATCTTTACAAATCAAGTGAAAAAGATTGTGAGCCGTCATGCTGGTAGAGTGTGGTGGGCATTTATATTCATCTCTGCACCTTTTCCAACGAACCACGATTTTTTCTCCATCTTCTTTTATCACTCACTGTCTTTGAAATGGCCCATATGACACTGAAGCTTAATCTAGAAGGTCACTGGGTGTTGGATAATTTTTTAAGGGCCCAACACTCATAAATAAAACCGCTATAAATTACAAAATTAAAAAAAAAAACAATATATTAATTTCCATTTGATTATAACCTGTAAAAAATCTTGATAAGTTGTACAATTTTTTTATTTCATGATTTTCTTCTTCCATCTCGTACGATTTTTTTTTAATTAAGTAAATGACCATATTTTTCTACAACCATCTACAGAAACTAATGAACTTGATCACGCACCAAAACTATTGTATAAATACTCCAACGGTATGAAAAAATGTTGGCAAAATGAATTTCCTGCTTCTTTATTTCACGAGTAAACATTTAACTCTGTATTTTTTTCAAAACGAATTAAAAGTACATACAATTTATTACTGCGAATATTCAGTAGAAAAACCGAGTGAATGAAAAGCTTGCTAGAGTGAAATTGATGTTTGCATAAAATAAATTACAATGATGATACAAAAGATGCAATTAGTTGATTAAAAATTATTAAGGCTGTGATATAAAATTATTTTTATCGTTTTAATGTTAAAAAAATTGCTGACTAGCTGTGAAATTGTCTCTTGTAATCATTAGTAGCTTTTACCATGGAAATAGGTAGACATGAAGTGTTATTTTGGCTTTGGTTAGACGCTACACATTGTAGAAAATTATGAACTGAGCTGTTTCAGTTCTAGTTACTGACTAGTCAACCGGATTGGATAATTTAAGCTATTTCCGAGTATCCACGGCATTCTTGGCCAAGTATAATCGTCCAATTATACAGCTAAACTTCACACTACAACATTTTTTCTCCGTTGAACATAATAAAACTCACTAATAGTGTCTAGAGCTGAATCACGGGTAAATTATAAAGTCATGTAGTTGAAAGAAATCTATAATTTCTTGTTTTTATCACCATTTTTTTATACACAGCTTATCAATTTTTTTCTTACCCCTCGTGGGAAGCAGTTATTGCATATTAATGCAAATGCTGCAGTAAAAAAATTTCATTATTAAATTCTTGCTTATAGTATTTAACAATAATGCTTGAATATGAAAATAAACATCAGATATTTTGCGTTTCTCTATTTAAAAAGGGCACTTTTTTTGTTTTGTTGTAAACAAACAGTATAAATATGGTTAAAATTTAAAAATATAATAATATTTTTGTTTGTAAAAATTATTAAAGGGATATGACACATCTTAAAAATCTTAAATCATAAAAAAATGTTATAAAAATTAAAATGTAAGAAATTTTATTTCTTACAAAAAATGTGAAATAAATTTTTTCAAAATTTTATCAGATTCAAATAATAAAGTTATTCTTTGTTTGTTTGTTTGTTTGTTTTTTTTTTTTAAGTCATTTAATTGCGTCAAAATCACAATGTATATTTTTTTTAGAAGAGCGCACACAAAAATAGTCGGTTTTTCATTGCATCGCCCTAATATTTTTATTATTTAAAATAATTCGATTACTTTTCAAATCAATTGATATAAAAAGATAATATTCACCTCTTGACTATCCCTCGAATCTCCTTAATAATAAATAAGCAACTTCTCAACCGCGTCAACCTCGTATATTCAAAGCCAAATTGCCTCATTGAGGAATTTATGAATAAAAAACTGACACTTCATCCTACCATTCATTATATCACATTCTAACTCAACCCCTGATTACAATAAAAAATCAATAATAATTATTCACAGCAATTCATCATCATCACCATCATAATCAACTAAATGAAAGAAAAAAAAATTGTTTTTCATTTTGCAGTTGCGGTAGTGGTAGCATTTTTCATCTGCTGGGCGCCATTCCACGTGCAGCGTCTCATCGCAATCTACGGAACAAATAAGGATCACGTGAGCTCAAAGAGCCCATGGATGGAATTTCTCTACATCCTTTTTACATATATCTCCGGCGTTCTCTACTACTTCTCCACAACCATCAATCCAATACTCTACAACATCATGTCCAACAAATTCCGCGAGGCCTTTCGAGTAAGCAACGCACAAGCACACACAAGAATTTTTTCTATATCCACTGTCTCCTCTAAACCATAAAATATCCTTGCAGGAGACGTTAGCGAGGAGTTGCGGTGGTGGACAGTCATATACAGGCGGCCAATTGGAGCAGAGATCCTATTCGAGCCTGTCGCGCTCACAGCCACGAACTGTCGGTCTCTTTGGCTCGAGAACTCTTGGCACCCGAGGCAGTGCAGTGGGTCAGGACAGTTCCGAGGGCTCAGGCAACTCGGTGCGCGATGAAAAATGCAGGCCAAGTACCTCAGGCCAGCTCGACATCATGCCCTGTCTCAATTCTGACGTGCAATCCTCTCGAAACCTCGGAAATATCGATCTGGCCTCTTGTGAAGCTACTCTGACAAGCTGTGGCAACAAAAGACGATTAATTAGTGCTAATCCAACATCCGATGTGGTTTCCAACAGCCAAGTGACCTCGCTACCACCGCCAAAGGTGAATTCCAGTGGCTGGCAGTGTGAGAACAACAAAGTCATGACGATCAATGGTGATGCTGTCAATGCTGGTGATAAAAATCTACCGTCAAAATACTTTGCAATATCTTCGTCGAGGATGGGTGGAGAGAAAAAATGGTGGCGTGTACTAAAATGGCTGCCAGGAAGCCGAGTTTTCAGGCTCTCTAAGCGATCGAGCAATCGCGCTGATGGTATGGCTTTGGATATTGAGAGTAATCGGGAAGAGTACTCAATGACCGCGTGCTATGTGGCTAATTCTATCGAACATCGACTCGTCTAATCAAGAAAATGTACGTGTAGGAGGGAAATAACTTGTATATATGAAAACACACATACGAATAACTGCTGATGAACAATTTATAACGTGATTCCAAAGTGCTAGGACCGCGGGTTGTCAAAGCCTACAAACGATTCATTTTATTTTTCAGATAATAATTTTCTTTTGTATTTTTCTTTTTTTATTAGTGTAATCATCGAGGTTAATTTTTCTTTTTTTTTATAACATAAATTAGCGTTTATATAAAGACCGGTTACGTTGAAAACAGTTGATATTTTATTAATTATTGTTGGTAATAATTAGGTGTATTTGTATATTATATATAGTATAACAAACTGTTAAGTACTGTGATATTATTTAAGAGAATATTTGTGGATACAGTAAAATTTGAATATGATAAATCACATGTGTAAAGGCAAAAAGGCGTATCGTTGAAAACGTTTAGAGCACGTTTACTTGCTGATATCTTGACAAGGGTGTGAGTTAAATAAATTTTGATAGAGATCTTTTTTGTAGATAATTAAATTGTCTATAAAAAAGGTATCGTGGAAAAAAATTTTATCTTCAATGGTTTTAAAGATATTTTGATTTAAAAGCGGAAGAATTTTTTACGTGCGCCTTTTTGAATTCGACAGGTCAAATGAATTATTGTGAAAAGTTGGATAATAAGCGTGTATATTGAAAAAAAATTGTCAATTTTTCTATTATATATAGTTAGTTATTTATAGAAATGTTTCTTATTGGCCTGAAAATAAAGTTATGATTCAATGAACCTTTAGCCAAAGTCAGCAGAGGAAATATTTTAAGATAAATATCTCGTGAAAAGTAATTCTATAATTTAATTATAACTTTATTATTGTTTATTTAAGGTTATATATATTCAATATATTCATTTATTGATAGTATATTTTATTATAGATTATACCGACATTGTAAAATATTTTTATAATACTCGTCATGGATTTTCGATGTTTTGAGCATTTTTTAGAAGTATTCACAAGCATAGATAGCATTTATAATTTGTTTATGACTGTAAAATTCATGGATAATAATTTCTCGAGTAGCAAGGACCTTCCCAATTGTTAAATTTAACCTTTCGGTTGCTCATAAACAATGTTCGTCGAATCGTATTATTCACGATATAATTTATATTCATCATGGAGGGTTTAGTTGTTGGCATTACTGGATAAACATTGACAAAGATTGCGGTTCAGTGAGCACTAATGAATGTTTTTAACCGCATAGTTATTCTTTAGTTATTCTTTGTTTACAAATAACGTTTATTAGAGATTTAACTATCTGAAAAACACTAGATGAAGTCAGTGCCGCGTAATAAATGCACAATAAAAAATTTTTTATTGCCTTAGAAAATGTTTTTGAGGGATTATATTCAGTTGTATTTTTCAGAGGGCCTGAAAAATAAAATTTAAAGATCTTAAGACATGTATATGACAAAAATCCAGATGAAAGAATAATAAATGAAAATTTTCAATTTTAATTTCAATTGTTTATATCTTTATTATCCCTATCCAAACTATCTATAACAATAAACTTAAAATTTACCGCTAGACAGCGTTGTGAGCGTCGAAAATGTCTAAATTTTGACGAGAATTTGCTGAAATTTGTCCGTAAGTATCAGGAACATAGAATAGCCAAGGAAGTCGATCAACAAGACAGAAACTACAGTGTCGCCATCTAACGGCAAACGGCTGAACTAAAAACAAAAACATTGGACTTTAGTTCGGCCAGTGACCGGTAGATGGCGCCACATGCACGTAAACAAACCAAAATCCGTCGACTTCAAGACGAAAATTTTCAGAAATTTGGCCGCAGGTATCAGGAACATAGAATAAGCGAAGAAGTCGATCGACGTCAATAACAAACAGTGGCGCCATCTAGCGATACCCGGTTGAACTGAAAACCAAAACATTGAGTTTTAGTTCGGCCAGTGACCGGTAGATGGTGCCACATGTACGTAAACAAACCAAAATCCGTCGACTTCAAGACGGAAATTTTCAGAAATTTGGCCGCAGGTATCAGGAACATAGAATAAGCGAAGAAGTCGATCGACGACAATAACAAACAGTGGCGCCATCTATAGCGATAAATGGTCGAACTAAAAACCAAAACATTGAGTTTTAGTTCAGCCAGTGACCGGTAGATGGCGCCACATGCACGTAAACAAACCAAAATCCGTCGAATTGAAGACGAAAATTTTCAGAAATTTGGGCGCAGGTATCAGGAATATAGAATAGGCGAAGAAGTCCATCGACGACAATAACAAACAGTGGCGCCATCTATAGCGATAAATGGTCGAACTAAAAACCAAAACATTGAGTTTTAGTTCAGCCAGTGACCGGTAGATGGTGCCACATGCACGTAAACAAACCAAAATCCGTCGACTTCAAGACGAAAATTTTCAGAAATTTGGCCGCAGGTATCAGGAACATAGAATAAGCGAAGAAGTCCATCGACGACCATAACAAACAGTGGCGCCATCTAGCGATGCCCG
>MVJL01004943.1:0-15314 GCA_002156465.1 Macrocentrus cingulum
CCTTGGTAATCTTGTCAACATTGGATTTAGTTTTTTTACCGGCGATCCTAGGATGTATTGGATTGGCATTATTTACATCGGTTTGAAACCCAATATCCTTGTGCACTATCGCCGTGATCTCTGTCTCATTGACTTTTATTGATTTTTCATTTACATAACTCAATATTTTTTTTCTAAATGTTTCAATTAACTTCAAAATTAAAAGCTGCGTTCATATAGACCAACCATGAAACATTGAGTTGTCTAGGTCGATATTTTTTATTGTTTCTAACATTATGACACTATTTTGTCTTACTGTCATTATCAGTCTTACATTATCGTATTTGATTCCTGTATGATAATTAAACGCGTCTCAAACATGTTTTTTTTTGCTACTAAGCTGTATTTTTTTCTGTTTTCAATAATAAATGAACAAAAAAATAAGGAAAATAATTGGTTTTACGTGTAAAAAATTTTGATTTCTTCATTTTACGACTGAAAGACTTTTATTTATGTGAAAAGTGAAAAATTCAGAGTGATTGGTAGGTATTTATATGTAATAGTCTTTTAATTTATTGACAATCTTTATATATTTCAAAGTTGATCATTCGCTTGAAACTGCTGCAGTCAACAGTATTTTAAAGGCCTTAAACATGTTTCAATCGTTTTTGAAAAAACGAAACGACATTTGTGACATCCATTTTACGTTCGTTTAAAAGCTCAGATTTTTAAACCACAAAAATTGAACGTTATTCCATTGATTTCAAACTATCAATACGATAAATTTATATAAATTTTGATACAAAATCACGAAAATGTGGCGTGATAAAATATTCGCTTTTTGTCGATTTTTACAAAAATCTCTTAGGAAAATTGTCGCTATTTGCGAAAATTCAGGAATACCTACAATGACTTTTACTTACTGCTTTATAAAATGCTTCACAAGTGACAAATTTTGACTCTGTCAATGTGCACAAGAATTTTCATATCAATAAAATAGAAAAAAAAAAATAAAAACATTTTTTCAAACTAAAAAATTAACAATGATTTATTTTTTTATTTTTTTCTGACAATCAATCGGTTCTATATAAGCATATCACCGTTATAATCAGTTTTCTGTTTTTCAATTTACCTTATAGATTTATTGTACAAAAAACTTGTTTGCGTATTTTTTAGAAAAAGAAAAAAAAAACAAAAATTAAATTAAAAATAGCTTAAATGTGTATAAAAATTAGTTGAATATATGTTATTACATTAAACAAATATTTATCTCAAAAATTGCGCTGTAAAGATATTTTTTTTTCTTCAAGTTTCAGCTATAATTATCACAAAATAATACATGAAAATACTTCTAAAATTAGAAATAATTATTTTTAGATATCAACTTGATATTCAACAATTAATAAATCTTATATAAAAAAAAATGTACGCTTTTTTTCATTACAATCTTAAATTTTTAAAGAAGTTATATACTTTAACAAAAAAAAACCTATAGCATACGATTTTAATGATTTTGTGACAAAATTGAGATTCAAAAAGTGTTAAGTAATTATATATACTTATTTTCTACGAAAATTTATCTTCCAAAACTAAAAAATGTTCTTGTAAAAAAAAAAAAAATGAAAGAAAAAAAAAATGAAATATGTAGTCAAAATATAAAAGTGCATAAAAGCGAATTTTTAACATCAACAAAAATAATTATAAACAGTATTATCACTGCCTATGATTTACTCTTTGTCAAGATTGATGTATGCAACGCTCAGATTAGCATTAATCAGACGAATCAATACATTTTTGTAGGCTGATTTAATGTCAGAATCAATGGCGCTGTCTTCCGCTTTTTTCAGGAGTCCACTAACACCAGCTGCGCATTCCGAATCGACGGCAAAGTCCGCAAACCAATCCATATTTTTATTCAAATAATCCGGCAGGCTTTTCATCATTGCAAGCTTCATCTCAGCAACAGCTATATTATCAGCAGCGGTGACATCATTTAAAATAAAAATCAATGCTTTAACAAAGCCTTTAACTCTCTGATCGATCTTAGTTTTTGTTGCAATCAACAATCGGAGGCCGAGTAGTAAGAAATGCGTGGAGAGCGGAACATTTTCACGTACAGGCGGTCTTTTTGGAAAATTATCCAAAACCAATTCACGTATGGACAGAAAAGTCGGACTTTTGTCGACAAATTCAGGAAACTGCTCAGTTATAGCAGTGAAAATGGCGCAAATATCTTGAATTGTTCGTGTAGAGATGCTCCTTCGATTAAATTCATCCGGATTTTTATTCTTCAATGGGCTGTGAGCTTGGAGAATGGACCAGTGGTACTCGAAACAATTGAAAAACACTTGATTTTGCTGTTCTTGCAGTAAAACCTGGCAGATATCCCTGTCTTGCGCAAGATCACGCAGTAAAAAAAGGATATTCTGAAGAATATCAACATCAGGCGATGAAGAATCGTTGCCAGCAGGTTCAACTTTGTCATTTTTCGTCAAATTCACACTCTGGTGCATGTAAAATGAGGTATTTGCGATTTTTAGTAGCACAGGCAGTGCATCAATGGCTTCAGATCGCAGCATGACCATGTTTCGAGTGAGCCAAACAATCATAGGCTTCACTACGATCCCAACACACTTTTGTTTCATAATTTTCTTCAAATTTCGATTTTTAAGCGAAGAAATAGGTCTGAGAAAATCAACGATTGGCTGAAAAATCTCACCAACAGTTCTAATCAAAGGCTGTCCGTCAGTTTGCAACAGCTCAAGTCGTTCAATCTCCATCAAAGCAGCCTCAAAGATCGATATGCAGTGTTTAAACGTATCAATGTTCATTCCTGTAGATTTTTCCGCTTCCAATTGCACTTTTATCTCAATTACCATGGCCTGCACGAGTAGAATAAAAAATTCACCTGGATTTTCCATGTCTGCAAACATCCAATCGATGCCCAAATGCGTGAGACTGACGGAAGCCAGAGTTAGAGCCTGGATGCGTTTGTTTTGGTTTATTTCGCGGCTGAAAATCTCACCAAGGCCGTTACGGATATTTTCTGGCCAAGAGTGACGTCCCGACATTGACTGCGTGATATCTTTTGAACAGGTAGACAAAAAGAGCTGTATCATTTTGCAGAGTTCGAATTTATGCTTCATTGGAATGTTCTTCAATTCCAAAGCCATTTTATTCATGACTTTGTGGAATAATCCAGCGCATTCCATGCTCCAAATGAATTTTTCCTCAGCCAGAAGACACGTCACAATCTGTAGAACATCGACAATCATGATGGCGGTTGTCGAGGCGTAGGTTTTGGACAGGTTTTTAACTGCATTTTTTTCCATCAAAGCCTTTCGACCTTCAGGACACTCTGCAATCTTCGATAAACATCCAAATGCCATCACAGTTATGGATGGACCGCGTCGACTGTTGATGTCGTACTTGCACACAATGTCCAAGAGTGTTTCGAGGTGCATAAGCATGTTGGGGTGCGCGGCAACTTCAGGAGCATGGCAAAAACCCATCAAGACCATCACCGCTGCGAAGCGACCCCATTGCCACATGTCATCACGCGAATCATTGCTCAAAAGGTAGCGTATGAATCGTGGTTTAATTGACATAAACATCGGCTGCATCTCCCTCAGTGGAATTTTGTCGTTTGCCATTCTATAGACGGCAGTGAAAAACATACCGTGATCTTGAAATTCTGGTGGATACGATGTTTCTAGTGCTCTCAATAGCACGTAATCCATTGTAAAAGCCTTTGATTGACTCGGCAGCATCTGTTTTTAATTTAATTTTCACGATGAATTAGATGGAATTTTTTTTTTTGAGGTTATGCAAGAGAGTTAGACGCGAAATTTTGTGGAACGACGAAATTGTTTTTTGTCTTACCTTGTATTTATGAATTGTAGGGATGTTTCAATAGAGTATTATTTAGAAGTATAGTGTTGAAGATGTCTTTTGTTTATAAAAATGACAACAATTACTTGGCAATCACTGTTGATATCCTGTATGTACACTCTGCATCTCGGCTAACGCTTGCGTCACGCCTATTTCCGCGGCCATTGTTGTTTTCACGCAGTCGCAATAAAAAATTTCCTTTTTTTAAACGTTGAACAAACAAAAATAAAATAAGCATATTTACTCAGTAGTGTTAGTTATTACATTCTTCTCAACGAAAAATTAGCGAATAACATTGGATTTATTAAAACATGATTTTTTTTCTACAGTTATTTACTATAATGTCGATCATCTGTTGTAATTTTCAAATATTTAAACGTTATTTAACTTGGCAAATAAATTCATACGTGATGATGAAATTAAAATTGATTCATAGTTAATGCTTATTAACAAAAAACTATACATGATTGCAAACAAAAATATAAAAATACAAGTTATTATGGATAATAAAACAATAAAAATTTATTTATTAGTGTCGCAAAGTTATTGATACAAATTATTGATTTGCGATTAGTTAGAACATTCAACAATACAAATTAAGTAATATAAATACAAAATTAATAGAAATTAATGCGACTGAGATTATTGTCAAAATAGTATACAAGAAGTTGAGCTTTTAAACCGTTGTAAATAATGCCAATCCAATTAATTTGAACTGTTCCAAGAGAAAAATCATCTTTTAAAATTGGTTTCAGATGATTGGGGTCATCGGCCTCCATAGACTCAATCAAATTGTCCTTCCGTAAAATTCAAATTTGGACTGAATAATTTGAAAAAAAAAAAAAAAACTAATTAGATTAAATCATGCAAGCATCAAACAACTGACTATAGGTAAACTCACCTGGTCCATGTTTGTGTTCCTCACAAATCACATAATTTGCATGAACAGCTAGTGCCTTGATATTCCTTTTAAAAGCAGCTTTAAGCCATGAATTAAACTTTTGCGTGGTAAATGCATAATCTATAGAATGGATCATTTGTGAAATTTTATTCACCATATTTAGAGTATTGAAAATTAAAAAAATATACCTATCAGGCATAAATTCTCGATGGTACTATAGTAATCGAAGAGTTCGTATATTCGAATGTTTGTGGGATATTTTATATGGTCGATCGGATCGAAAACATTGAAGAATTTTTGTTCTTTTAAAGTGAATGAAAGTTTCCCGTCGGAGTTTCGAGAAATTGTATATTCGACGATACTTAATTCGTCCCTGTAGTCATCCCTCTGCACGAAGTATAGCTGTTGAATGTGATGAATTAAATACGAATCATATGAATTGTGAAAATAAGGTACAGTACATAATGTATCTGATACTCACAGTACATCCGCTTATTTCTATTCGGAACTCGGCCTTTATAAGTGGCATTCCTGCCGGTGGTTCAATGATCATGCTCGTTTCAAAGCCACGTTCTGTTAATATTTTATGTATGACAATTTTCGAACGTAAAAAACTATCCATAATAGAAAAATACTCATTCTGCGTAATGCTACAACGTAAAAAATAACAGTTTAGAATTCTCATCATATATTGCCTAATAATAATATATATGAGTAATACTCAATATAAAATACTCACCAATAGTCTTTGTCACGCTCCAAGAGAACCAATTCAGAGGAAACATTCTGATCATCAATAGGATGTTTTGAGATAAAATTTTCGAGTTCTTCATTCCGCCAAAACCCCGCTAATACCACGAATGTCCCTTTTTTTGTAGTATAAAAGTCTATTTGACGGCTATCTACATCATATTTTTTGTAGTAACCCTTATTATTCCATTGACAAATCTCTGTTACCCACAAATCAGTTTTCGTATCATGGACAGTTTTTCCGTAATATTTATCTGTAAGAATATTTTTATCATCATCTATGTGCAGTCATACTGTTACCCACAAATCAGTTTTCGTATCATGGACAGTTTTTCCGTAATATTTATCTGTAAGAATATTTTTATCATCATCTATGTGCAGTCATCGCCGTAAGTATAAGTGAAATTATACACGGAGAAGAATTTATTCCAGAATTTAGACTGAAAATCTACCAAGTATTTAGAGTGTTACAGTCCTACCTCGGTCCATAAGCCTACATGACTAAAAATTAAGATGGCACAGTCTAAACATCATCGCGCTGGAAATTTCCGCTAAGCTATGAAAATTTAGAGTGGTCATCCCAAATATTCGGAGTTGAACCACTTTAAAATTTAGGCTGGTCTAATCTAAAACTGACATTCGCGAAGATTCAAAATTAGAAAAATTAGAGTGGCCACCCGTAAATTTGTGAGAATAATTATAGTAATAATAATAATAATAATAATAATAATAATAATTATTATTATTATTAAAATAATAAAAATGGTATTTAACATAATTTTAACCAGCATTTGAGGCATGATTAGTTGGATATTACAAAGGTGATTGATGTTAAATTTTTTTTTTATTTTTTATTAAATCCAAGCTTTAGGTACAAATATTTTATTATTAGCAGTTTCGACTTTATGGGCTTGCGTTCCCTTGCGAAGTTTCTACCTCCGTCTCTTTTATTTCCGGCCGCTGAAAAAAAAATTTTTAGCATAAATTGATCTTGCACGATTGCATCATATTGCATCATTATCGTTATAGGCTATATATTTACCTGGACGATTATATTATTATAGTTAGTTAGTCCAAACACTTCTTCATGTAACTGAAATCCATACTTATTTCTATTATTATAAAATATAAATGGAAACGAATGTCATAAACTTCGTAAAATGATATATTCACGATAGTTGACACAATTAAAAAATGCCGATGAATGAAAATGTCTAAATAATTTCTACCGTTTCAATTCCGTTGGGCACATTTTTCACACCGATAGATGCCATCATGAATCGCGTTTCATTAAAACTTCACTGGTATATCAATGCACTTTTCACGTTCAAAAATTATCACGATTTTCCACAACGTTTACAGACAACGTCTGAACGTTTTGTGCGCACAAAGAAAAATGTCCCACTAATCCAACTGCATGAGGACATCACGTGACAACATAAAGAAAGAAAAAAAGGATGGCGAGACACTGCTTAACGCATTAGACAAGGAGCGAGTGTTTCGCCATCTTCTGCTTATTATTTTAATTTTTTTTTGTTTGAAACTTAGAGTTTAAAAATTGAAAATTAGAGTGACCACACTAAAATTTGGTCATGTACATACAAAAAAAAACATCTTGCCAGATTTTCATTGAGAAAACCAACAGCTTCGAGTGGCCACTCTAAAAATAAGTTTATCGAGTCTAGTATTCTGTTCGGTCGCAATCTAATGCAACTGAATGCGACTTTAGTCGAGAAAAAAGGAAGTAATTTAGAGTGGCCATTCTAAAAATTTATTTTACTAGTCCATTTTTTTAATCAAATACACACGAAAATTTGATATTCGGACTTATAGACCCGCGTTAGAGTGTTACCACTCTAATTTCTGGAATAAATTCTTCTCCGTGTACCATTCATGCCGAAGACATATCGTGCAGAACCAAGCAGTGAATCGCAGTCGAACTTGGTAGAATCAACCCCGTCGTCAAAATTAGGGAAACTTATACCATTCATGCCGAAGACATATCGTGCAGAACCAAGCAGTGAATCGCAGTCGAACTTGGTAGAATCAACCCCGTCGTCAAAATTAGGGAAACTTTTCCAAATGTCATAAGCATTTTTCGCGACGTGAGGCAGACGAGAGTCCACCCAATAAAATTCCTGCCATGGATGGGCAACCAGAGGATATTTTGCTTAGACAATATCCATCAGATGATCCTCTGGAATTTCGGCTTTACAACGGTTTTACCAGACTTGGAATAATCTCGATGTAAATTCATCAATTATAGACTTCCATGCTTTTGATACGACCCGTAGCCGATATAATTCTTCGATATTGTCCCACAGAAAGTGATTCAATATCTGTTCCTGAATCTCCACAGGCAGTCGGTTCATTTTTACCGATTTCGGAGCACAATTTATTTTCGTGCACAAAAATTAACCACTGCACTATCCGTGTGAGCTGTGCATAAACTCGCGAGAACGCAGAACACGAATCTCGAGGCAGGCAGTGCGTCCATTTGAAGGGATTTTAGGGCAAAAACGCAGCTCAATATATATTTTTATTCGTGATTTCACCACAAAAACTAACCTCACTTTCAGCGTCAGCTGTGCAAAAACGTGGCACATATATCCAGCATATATACCACGCGGTAATGGAGCCGTGTGTGCTCAACTCTGCCGGTATAGCAAAACGCTGCGTTGCCAAGGACTACATGTATTTTTTTTTTGTCTGCTGCCGAGTCTCTCCTGAGTGAACATACGGGGGACACAGATACGTTCCGTTCAAAATGAATGATGGAAATGTTAATAAATAATATAATGAATTCTCCCAATAATAATAAAATAACAGGCATCTCAGTAAATATACAATTATATTTATGTTTTAGAAAACTATATTTTACCAATGAGTCTTTGCTATTTCTAACGATTGTGCTCTAAATCCAATAAAAAATTTACTTTCATAAATATCTTTTAAAAATGTTGCATTGCACAATTTTTTTTTTTCTTCTTTTCGCGCGAATTTTTAATCCCTGCGCCATCTTTGGTTCATGCGCGCGCGCGATGTTAAGTGTGTGGTCGTCAGCTGATCCCAAACTGGGTTGTGTGTGTGTGGTAATGTGTCTGATTCACTCTGATTGTCAACAGTGGCTTTAGCTGATTCATTATTCAATTAAGAATGCAATTATTGGTATATAATCAACCAAAAATGTGCAGTTTATAGAAAAATAATCCTCATTCCAGTAGCAAACGATGGCTAGTCTCCCAAATGGCAGTGAATCGGAGGATCATTTACACAAAAACTCCAAAGAAAACATAGCTATTGACGGAGATAGCTCACAATCAGTATATCAAATTCGTCCACAATTAGAGCAAAAGTACATTGTATATTTCATAGAACACACTTCCTTTTTTCCGGGGAGAAAAAATAATTGAGCAAGACATGATTACCAGTTAACCTACAAATTTGTTTTTTACTTTCAGATTTAAACCTCAAGTCGTTCGAGAATTAATTCACAATGTTTTATACGATCAATTTGCATCGAAAACTTATCAAGTAGATGATGCACAGGTGTGGTGTAAGACTGTGGCGGATTTAATTAGAAATAAAGTTAAAGGTAAGTCGAAAAAATTATTGTCCTTTCGTTTTTGCATTTTTAATGATTTATATATTAAAAACACAATATAACAACCTCCTCAAAAATTTATTCTACTCATTTTTAAAGGCAAAAAGTATTTTTAACACCAAATATTGTTTTTAGATTTGAATTTTCGACAGTACAAATACGTGGTGAACGTTGTCGTGGGTGAGCAGAAGGGAGCAGGTGTTAAAATGGGTTCACGATGCCTCTGGGACGTGGAAGCCGACGATTCAGCACACGAACATTTTACCAATGTAAGTTTTCACCTTAATCCACGTTATTTTAACCGAAAAATAATTTTTTAACACATTTAGGAGACGATATTCTGTGTTGCCTGCGTCTACGCAATATTTAACTACTAAAAAAAATTGCATACAACACTCAAGCATTAGCTTTCATGTGTTTTTCAATTGAAATCACGTGTACACATGGATCCGAGATAAAAACAACAGAAAATCAACCCAAAATTATCAATAAATCTGTAAATAATAAAGAAAAATGGACAATAGTGAGCCAAGCTCAAGTAAGGACGATGCATCTGTGGAATTTGAGTTTCTGGACAGTCAAAAAGAGCTAATTGTACGAGATCCACATGAAATTTCATCAGTTTGCAAATGGACACCGATTTTTTTGTATTTTTTGAGCGCCGTCACAGGTTACACCTCGGCAATTCTCTTTTATATTCTTTGGGTGAGGAAAAACTTTAAAATTTATTAAATTTTTTTATTTGTTGATGGATTTAAAGACAGGGAATGATTTTTTTTCGTTGCAGATGAATGTTTTCAGTGGGAATTGTCCTATTTGGGCAAAATTGGTGCCTTATCGTCAGATGAAACTCGTGAGAAACATTGACACGCCGGATTTAGCTCTCCAGCCCATCAGTGTTCACATTGACGACTGGCGGAGACACTTGATTGTCACATTTCAAAACGAATTACGTTGTAAATTATATTTTGGAGTTTGCCTATGCTCCTGCATTTTTTCCATCGTCTGGATGATGCTATTTTGTCGATGTAGCATCAAAACGTCCGTAGATTTTGCATTGACTAGTTGAATTAATTAATTAATTACTCACATGGAAATTGATTTATTACAGTCATACTACGCAATGGTTGGTCGTTTTGCCTGCGCTCATTTTTCAGACTTGTTTTACCATCATCGTGACGTTTCGCGTGAGAGATTTCGAATTTGGATATATGAATTTCACGAGAAAATTGAAAACATTGTCAATGGTACATATGAATCGAACGGAATTAATGCATTTTCCAAGGTTAGAATAATTTTATGTGATGGATTTTATAGATTTTATGTATAATTTTTAAGTAATGGGCTTGACGACCTCAATGAGTAATTAAAATGAATTTTTATTTACTGTAGAACCAAAGTAAAATAAGATAAGACAGATTTTTATCAAATTTTAACCGACTTTTATCAATAGCATAGTCTATTTAATTGTCAGCAGTTTTAAAGTCATATTTTTCAACTGAGAGTCTGATTGCCATAAAAAACATAAACAAATTGAATTGAAAATTGTTTGAAAAAAATATTTAACATATTTTTTTTCGTTAGATTGTAAAATAATAAGTTTGACTAAATTAATTTGTCGATTTTTTTTTTAAACTTGCGAGATCTAAAAAAATAATTAATAAATTATTATTTACTGAAATAAGCCTTTTGTAAAAGAGAAAAAAAATTTTTATTCTAAATGTGATTATTGACATTATTCTTACTTTTTTTTTTTTTTTAGTTTAGTCGGATTAGTTTAATTACTTAGTTATTTAATTGATTAATTTTGAAAGTTTTTATTATAATTTTATAATAGTTTTTGTTAATTCTTGAGATTTTCTCGGATAAAGCTAAAAACTTGACTAAAACAAATTGAAAAGTACAAAACTTAAATTTATTAATTAATTAGTTAACTTATTTATTTATTGATGTTAAAAGGGGAGTAATTTTTTTTTTGGAAAGAGGCGAATTGTAATAAACAAATTTTTTATTAATTCACTTTACGCGTTTTCATTACAGTAAATTATATGATATTTATATAAAAAAAGAAATTAAAAAAAATTTTTTTGCTGTATTTTAGGGACTGCCAATTAATAAATCACTATTTGGAAGCTTACAATGATTTTTCGTACAGTGCATGCTTGGTTCAGGGGGCTCATCAGGTGAGTCAATCATCATAATTTTCAAAAAATTATTATTACCAAGTCATTTCTGATTTTTCTAATGAAAAAATATTATCAATTTGGAAGTACCTACCTAATGGAATATTTGAAATAAATAAATAAATAAGAATTTATTTTCAATTTAATATCTATATTTATTTACATAAAATTTTTCCGTCCAGGTTGTATCGTGGATGATGGTGATAAGTTGGTTTGCGGGCCTAACATATCTGATTGTGCGAATAATAGTTGCTCACGACTTTTTGCTACAAATTACTCAAACCTACCGAGTAATTCATCTCAAAAAACCGGTAGAATCTGTGAACTCTGAGTCTGCAAATGCTCTTCAAAGCTCCGTTGATTATGTAGCGACATAATAAACAAATATTTCATTTTTCAACACTTATAGAAAGTATATTTTGAATAAGAAATTAATAAACTTAATAAATAAATAATGCTGTTTGTAATTTCGATAATAATTTAAAGTAAACCATTATAGAGATGAAAGATTTTTGAAAATTTTGCTGAATTTCAACTTTTCCTGATTACTCTATCGAATCGCGTGGAATGTGGATCTCTGGGCCGAAATCCTTCATTTCATTGTTTTTTTTGTATCTATCTATATGAATATATGGCTGACAATGACAAGGCGTTGTAGCAAAAAGTGAGGTCCTAGTGTTTTTACGACAAAGTTCGATAGCACGGTAACATATAATTTGAAGATTGTTCTGAGATATTGGAAGCATTGACAAGATTCTTTGGAACAATTCCAGGGACCCAGAGAATTATATCGATTGCGTGCCATATCGCGTATGTACATGAAAGTTCGTCGTTGAGCGATCAGGCTCAAAAGTATTTATACATACTGGTATAATCGCTGTTAAAAATGAAATCCCGGAGGACCACCTGTAGTTAGTTTATGAGTGAGCTCGGTCGATGGCGGTGGTCGAAATGGGCCGAATGGGCGCAAACTCAGAAAAGGGCAAAAGGGGGGTAAAAACACCTGATCGACAAAAAAAACCCGCACTGTAGAAAAGTGAGGTTATGTCTGATTAAGCGAGCTAGTGTTTGTTTGTGACTTTTGACATAAAATCCAATAACACAGCGATAATCAGAATACTGTATCTAATACCTTTGTGACAAAATGGATCAGTTACCAGTTGAGATCTTGGAGAAGATATTTGACGAAATCCTTTGGGATAATCCCGGAGAATTATATCGCCTACGTGCCGTGTCACGTACATGGAAATCTGTCGCCGATCATTCAGGCTCGAGAGTATTCAAATACTGGTATAATCGGTGTAAAAAGGAAATTCCGGAGGACCATCTGGCCGATATTGTCCAAGTTAAATACCCGTTGCTTGCTCATCCCTGGCGAGAATGTTACTGGGTAGACCGTGGTTTGCCTCAAGTCGCGAAAAATGTATACCACATCTGGAAGGGTTTCCCTACATTCGAAGATGGAATTGATCACTCAAAAGTTAAATTAAATTATCCGTTTAAGGGTCTTCAAGCAAAGAAATGCACCGTCGGCATAAATGGTAATTTAATTTAACGCCTACACCACTCTATCTGCAACTAGTTAAATGACGATCTGTATTCTTACAGATAAATATTTCGCAATATCAGTTCATGATGGTAAGAATGAACTGCAGGAAACACTGATTTATCAATGGGATAATCTTCAGCTACCCATCAGGACATTTGATTTTATAAGCGAACAAATAGACTTTTACTCTACAGGGAAAGGGACATTCATCGTATTGGCGCATTTTGATAAAACTGATACATACTTCAATGAAACTTTCGGAAAGTTCAAGGTCTATATTTCGAAATATCCTATTGATCGTCTAGAGTGTTCTTCTGAATTAATTTTATTGAAGTGCATCAAGAAACGATTTCAGTAAGTATTTTAATACTCGCGATAAGCTCTAAACCATAAAAGGTTTAAAAAATTTTTATGTTTCAGCATTACACAAAATGAGTGTTTTATATGGAGTAGCGAAAATTCGACATGGCTAGAACATTCAATATTAACGGAAAGTGGTTTTGAAACAAACACGATCATTAAACCGCCGCCGGAAATGCTGCCACAGGCTTCATGGTGTTTTGAACGACTAGAAATATGCGGTTGTTATGTAAGTAGACACATTGACACAAATAAGATGATCTTATTATCTTGAACAGTTAAAGTAATTTATATTTCTGTCTATATTTTTTGTACCATATACAAAAGCTGTACGTTCTATACGAAAAAAACTTGAGATGGAATATTTTTTACGAAGAGGAAGTGAGTGTCGTCAAATATAAAATTTCTCGAAACTCCAACGGGAAATTATCGTTTACTTTGGAGGAATACATACTCTTGACGGATGATGAAGACTGTAATTATGCTCTTTATAATGAAATAAACCTCATCTTATCTGATCCGATATTCCGGAGCACAAATTTACACCTTATAGGTATATATTATCAAAATTTTACAGTGCTTTTAACGGGGTTAACAAAATTTTATAAATGATCTTTTCTAGATATGGCATTTGCCTCGGCAAAGCTTAATCCATGGCTTGACCGTACATTTAGTTCCATGTTTTATGGACGTGTGCGCGCGGAATTTCTTCATGCAAATTATGTATTTTGTACAAAACAACCAAGCGTTCTTAGAGGTAGGTTAAATAATTACTTATTCGATGCTCACATGAATAAATTCACTTATTCGTTTAACACAATGTTTCAATTTTCAGACCACATTTGGATCGTTCAAAAGGATCATTTAGTGAAGTGCATGGAGCCTAATAATCGTGACGTCCTGAAAGTTGTTTCTGTCCGAAATGTAGGCCGGGATGCAGAAAGTGAAGATTCGACAATTTATTGGATTAGCCTTATTTACATCGGTTTGAAAGCGCACATGCTTGTGAATTGTGATGATGCCCTTTGTCTCATTAATTTCTATTAATCGCATTTATATTACTCAATTCGTCTCCCTGAATGGTTCAGTTCACTTCAAAATAATAACTGCATTCATAGACCAACCAAGAGTACAGACATTGTAGAATTGCTACATTTTTATTAAACAGAAAATATTATCTCAATTTATCATAAATGATAATGTGTTGATTAAGTTATTTGTTGAGATAAATAATTTGTAGACATATTAATTTACTTGGGAAGAGAAAGTATTTGACAGTAATAAATATGTTTTTGATTATCATTACTAGAAACAATCCAACTAATAAAATGAAAACATACTTGATGGAATTTTTCAAACTGGAAGAACGACATAACACATGTTGAAATGTCGAATAAAGAACGTTTTAAAAACCCGATATATACTTAATATAATATTGTTTTAAATGTTGCAAATGTTGCAAATTAGCGCGGTATCAATGGCGGAATGCGAAACTGCAGTATTTTCTATCACGTTTCGTCCCAGCTCAGATTTTTTTACCATGTTTGGGAGAGGGAGGGAGTATTTATGCATGTTTATTTGCAATATGTAAATAGTGCGTATATGCGTTCACGCTTTTTGGCTTCAATGCACAGAAAAACCTAGGGGTTGTTTAGGAATTTTGAAAACTCTAGCAGTAGAAAAAATCTGCATAGGAAAAAGATCTTTTCTTCTTTTTTCGTTGTAGCAAATTATTTTACATCGAATTCAAATAACTTCTGTAAAGTTTTATAAATAAATATTAATTTTTCAAGGTCGTTTACGCATTTTAAAAATTTACTTCTGTAAAGTTTTATAAATAAATATTAATTTTTCAAGGTCGTTTACGCATTTTAAAAATTTATACAGTTATATATACACTGAAAGACATTTTGAGTAATTATCACCCCGGATAGGGGGGTAAAAATTCCTCAAATTAACTTCTGTAAAGTTTTATAAATAAATATTAATTTTTCAAGGTCGTTTACGCATTTTAAAAATTTTTACAGTTATATATATGAATTGACAAAAGATTTGAAATTAATTAATTTTACAATTATTATAATATATGATAATACT